>JARJDZ010008514.1:0-14769 GCA_030264555.1 Aleochara sp. GC000083 | reverse complement strand
CCGAAAGTTTTTTCCACTGACTTATTTTTCAGAATTGTAGGTTTTCCATTCAAAAATAGGATTTGAAAAATTGGTAGTATATAGATTGAAGATCTAGGGAGGAATATATGGTAAAACAGACGATCCAAGTTCCAGAGGAAATTTTTGACAGACTATATGACTTTTTCTTCAGAAATGAATTTTTTTCATTCATTTTTTTACAAGATACAGAAAAGAGAAATTGATAAATATGTTAGGATAAACTGTCCATGCATTATTTTCCTTGTTAATAATATAATAGTAATTAATAATGATGAATACATAATAAATTAATCTAATGTCTGAAAGAAAATGATATTTCTTGAGAGAAAATATGGTTTGGTTTTAAATGTATAATAAGTTGATATAGTTTTTTGTATTTTTTAACCAAAAATTCACGTTAATTCATTATATATTATTAATTTCATCATTCTAAAATTTGGTCGGTTTGGTCTGAAATTAATTTTCAAACAAAATTGAAGGTGATTTTTTCATTCAAAATTTTGCAAGGGATAAAAAAGTCGTTTAGGATAAGATTCGAGAAATAGTGAACAATAGAAAACAAATCCAATTTTTTTTTCTAACATGTTGTCCTGTAAATGAATTGCATTTTGTTGTGAATACCTAATAATAAATTAGATTGTGTACTAAATTTGTTACTTAATGAGAGCAAATTAAATGTTCGATAATCATGAAATTTTTTCATAAGGCGATTTAATATATTAAATTTAAAGTTCCCTAATGACATTTTTGCCATAAATTTTGGCTGAAAATCTGCAAATCTCTTGATTGTTAAGAAATTGTTAAAAAATATAAGCAATTGAATACTGAATAGAAGCTACTTAACTATACCTAATAATTAAATAATCTAAATTTGTTACTAAATGAGAACATTTTAAATTTCTGAAAAAAAATAATTTTTTCCATGAGTCGAACGAATACTATAAATTTCAAATTTCAAAATGATATTTCTGAGATAAATTTTAGCTTTTTCTTCATCAATCTGCAAATCCCTTGACTATTAAAAAGTTGTTAGAAATAGAAACCATCGAAAACCGAATAGAAACGATCTAACAATCGATTATAAAAATAGCATCCGAATTGTCTCCTGAAGACATTGAGAATGAAGGTAGACTGACAAATGGTGTTTTCAGCTGAAAAATCAATTTGGCATGTGCAACTTGATCCTGCCATCACATCACCCACAAACACACAGCCATCAAACCAACAAGACTCGATTCGCTCTGAGGCATGTCGCGATATAACTCGGCTAGACTGAATCTAATTTAACGTTTCTTACACCACAAATATCTATACACAACGCCGTTCACGTTTTTGCCACGATTTCGGCGCTCTCTTTCGACAACACGCCATGTTTCGCAATCCAACGCAAGTTTTCGCCGTTTTTACATTCGACGCATGGAATAGACACAACAGAGACGCCATTGAAAGCCGCCCAAAGTGACCAACAAAAATTATTGAAGAAAATACGATACCAGAAAGAAAAACAAAAAGGTGAAGCGATTTTATATTGTATTAATGCTGTCTTCTTCGTTGCTTTTCCTCTGGTTCCTCTGGTTTTGTAATGGATTATATTAATTCGCGTTTTATGATGCTTACGCCTGGCATAAATTATATTAATCAAGAAATTACACAAATTATAGCTTCTCTGCATGCTCGACTCGGCAGACACATACTTCACGTCTGGCAACAGAAATGCAAATCAAATTACTGGTAAATACATGAATCAATGCTCGAGTGGTAACGAAGCACAACAACAAATTTACATTGGTTTCAATGGAGTGGTTCGTCTGGCCTCTTCCATATTCTTTGCTGACACAAGGATTGATGTCTTTTATTTCTCAATTAGTAAAGATTTATTTCTTCAAATGCTACAATATCATTACCAATCGCAGTTACACCTTTGTATCTGGATTGGAAATTATTGGTTTTCAGAAAATGAACAAACAATACATTCGAAAATAATCTTATTGTCTCACTGTCTGTCTGTCTGGTTTTTGTTTCTGCTTACTTTCGACTTGCGAAATTTCGCGAGACAGCTCAATCAAAGAAAATGAAATAATCGCACAACTCGGGAATGACATCCGAGCATGATGCTGAGAACTTCAATGATGTCTGCCGAGTTGTTGAGGTTGTCTGAACTGGTTGGTTGGTTGGTTGGTTGGCATGAGACGCAAATCCAAATACGCGATGAGTGTCTATGACCCAAATGAATGGAAAATACGCAAACGTGCTAATAAACTCATTACGGTTAAATCTAGACATTCTATACACGACGAAGCAGTGGCTTTTTCATAGCCAGATATTATTCAAAGTTTTAATTTGGTTGCCAATTATTGAATTGCATAATATTACCAGTTATTGTTGATTTCATAATTTTGAATCGCTAATTATGACGGTTGGTATTGAGTTTAGTTGATCAGCCAATTTGCAGCTTTGCATTAAATCTGGCGCATAAACCGAATGTGATAAGATAAAAAAAGTACAAAACCCTGTTGAATATTGCAAATGTTCGCACTGCTCAGCACGAGGTACAGCAAATGAATTAAAATGGAATTAAATGGGCTCGTAAAAAATTACTACGTTTTATTTTAGTACAATATCATAGCATACAATGGATTTAGTCGTGTGTAAAGGACGTTGTAATGTTGGGAATTTTCAAATTTTTGGTATTTTTTGCTCGTTACGTTCATATATCATATTATGGAAATATGTCGATATTTTATAATAATAAATTACTGTATTTTATGTTGATATACAATGTCATTGAATCTTGGAATTCGTTCGTTTATTTGGAACCAAAGATAATGAAAACTGAAAGAAAATTTTGGAAAATTTCATGTTCTATTTTCAGATAGTAATTCAGAAAGTACAAAATGCACTTCAGATTCTAGAATTGTAAATTGTAACTAAGTTACAAATGTAGTTCAGATTTGTTATCTGTAATTCAGTTTGCGTTAATTGTAATTCAAATTTGATCAATATAACTGAGAAAGCAAAAATTTAATATCAGGAATTATGAAATGTATTTCAGTTTGGCCAAATGTGAATTACATTTCTTCTTTCAAATTTTTCAAATTAATCAAATTTTTGACTATAACTAGAAAACATCTAAAAAAGATATTTGAGAACAGTGTTCATGTGATAATGTAATTTTCAAAATTTATTTTTAAGGTGTCAGTTTTTGCAAGAAGATTAAAGATTTTTCATTTTATCATATGATCCAATTAGGTGATATATTTGCATAAAAAAAAGCAAATTGAAAATAAAAAATCACCCTTAGAAGAGGACTCAAATATCCGATCTCTGAATTTAACCAATTGCAACTTGTAAATAAGAAGAAATTCCTGGACTTAGCAAATTAGACTTCAGAACAATATTTCTTCACTAAATTTCGTATGCTTCAAGTATAAATTTTGGCCTAATTAAACCTCACCAAACAAAAACAGAAACTATTTGACATCACAAAATTGATGTCCACATCCAGCACATGCATATGCATTGTCAACTAACTCTTATCTTCCAATCTACAGATTCTTGGATAGCTACCCATAAGCATTAATTAGTCTGCGACACAAAATGCGAACTCTCGTTTTACCTTCTTGGTGGGAGACATGCCTCGCAACGAAAACATCTAGAAATCGTATAGTTTATGATCGCAGCCCGTTTAGTCCAATGTCTTCGACTTCATGGTGCACATACAATAATGTCTGCTTGCGAGTGTACCATGCATGAGTGTTTATCTCGTCGGCAGTCGCCTCATATCCGTATGCATGTGCATTTATGCAGTTTGCAGAATGGCCAAAGTGTTCTGCATGCATGCATGCATTGAAGCAAGAGCGCAAAGTAATGAAGTTGGTTAGTTGCGCACTTATTTCGCTCTCTTACCATGGCGCTGGCACGGACACGGTAAACTTTGTTTATTGCGCTTATCTTCGAATAGACTCGCATCAACAGTGCCCACATAAATTTCTACTCGGCGTTTCGCGAATCCTTCATCAATTATCCGACAATTTGTTTGCCCAGCGATGATACGACAAGTGCTGCCCCCTTTTTTTCGGGAAACTTTTACGGAACTACCGAGTAAATTCCAGCTGACATTTTGCAACTTTGGTGGTTATTCTTTCTGCATTTGATGATTTAGTAGGGTAGGTGGGACCAGAGGGATTGTTTACTATATGTAACCAAGTAATTAAATATAATACTTAAAAGTTAAACAAGCCTTTTGTTCCGCGAGCACTCCATTTCATTTACGAGTCTTCGTTGGGCTGCTTCTTCTTGGTTCTTGGCTGTTGGCTCTTGTTGTTGTGCATTTGAGTGTGCGTATTTCGCGGCGCATTGCGCGATATAGAAATCCAACTCGACGGTGCAAGTTTCCACTTAATTATAGGAAAAGTTTTCGCGCACACTTGTTAAGTATGCACTTCGCGTTGCATTTCAAATCCAGCTGCATTCTTATTTGCTCGAGCTGCTATAGAATCCAACGCGAGGTGCCTACATTTTGGTGTCAAATTATTGTGTTTAGTCAGGATTATAATTAACAAAACATTTTCTTCGTTTTTGTCCTTATAAACTCAGAAATTAACCTGATATGAAAAATAGTATCATGCAAAAAAATTGAGGGTACTGAAAATTTGCAATCGTTGAATTTAAGCAAAAAATCATAATCAATATTAGTAAAACAAAGTTCAAATTTGTCATTTGAAATATGATTTGAAGTTTAAATTTTAGTATTTGTTTTCATGATTACTTAAGACCTTAATTTTTGCCATCTGATTGTTACTGAGTTAGCAATTTATAAAAATTGTAAAAATGAGATGATCCAATTTTGTAAATTAGAAATGCATCTCGTTTGATCATGGTTTATTAAAGGATGAAGTTGTGAACTTGTAGATCTGATTATGACTGACAATGTCGAATATTTGATTGAAATGTGCCCGAGATACGACATCAAGGATAATCCGTTCGAAACGTTGTTCCATCCATTCGGGATGATTGAACAATCACATTAATAGTTGATACAAGTCAGTGTCGATTGCTATTTGCCTCTGTCTAAACATCCAACCAACCAACCAACCAACCATACAATGCATTCCACAATATTTTATAGTGAATCCTCAAATTTTGCAATTTCAACTCAACATCCAGCCAAACATCCACAAAATTTGCAACACAACAAATCTACCATTCTCTTATTTCTTAGCGAAGATTGAAGCTTCCATATCTCTCAATTAAAGAGAACGTTCAGATTAGCAAACAAATGCGAATGTCATTGCAATTCCGTGCAGATTCATGTATGATGACATTTCGCTCGCTTATTATTAATTAACATTATTAGAGGGCATCCCGTGTATTGTATGCACAATTGCGAATGTATTTGTTGATGTTTGCGGTGTATATATGTTGACAACACACATACACATTCAGATGTAATAATTACTCAACCCATGGTTGTGCACCAGTATAATACCAATCTCATCATCGCATGAATGTCAGTCAATATTGCGATGCAATTTATTGACGCACCCGTTGACATGTTCCACATGCGCCAAATTTCGGCGAAATATTTAAGTAATGTGCACTTTTAAGCCAAGCGGGGGCAAACTGGTTTAGATTGTTTGACCATGTCCGTCGTGGGTTTGTTTAGTGGTCGAGCTGCATGCATTGCATTCGTGAATTATTCATGAATGCAAATTTCATTTCAATTTCGACCAGTTTCGATGATTTTCCCCTGCAGCCTTTACATACCTTCACCTTCTTTTTTTATCCAACACCAGAGCTATCAAATCAAACCGTCGGATTTGTGCAGAAACAAAGCAATTATCGAAGAGTTAATTGCAAATGTTAATTACGCATCGACTGGTAATTTCTGCAATTCGATTTCTTCAACTTCATAAAATCTGTATTTCAAGGTGGCTAATCAATTGTACTTCCCATCAATAATTATGCATCTAATTAATATGCTTACGCGTTTAATTATGTTTTTGAGTGATTGCTTCATCGCTGCGAATTATTGGTTTATAGTACCTACGTTCAATCGCCTTGAACGCTGTTTAAATATTATTATAATTGCTATATTATGTTGTTGTATTCGACATGTTTACATCGATATGTATGTCACTTGTATCTAAGCGCAAGTGCTAAGCTAATAATTGTCATTCGGTCAGTTGTTATTTGGTGCATGATGTTTTTCGAGTATTTACCGGACGTTTGAAACAATTATGCGCATTTTGCGGTTTGCAAGAGGCACTAATTTGGCGATAACTGTTCGTGCGACTTGTCTTGGAAATTTCCATTTTATATAATGCTAAATGCCACCATGTTTTGCGTGTTCGCGTCCAAATAAGGCTGCAATGAATCTAGCGATTTTGCTCGATGTTACGGATTTTATTTTCAATGCGCACCAAAAAAAAAGAGAGAAATTGGTTGCATTTTTACACTCGACTGGTGCTAACCGCATATAATAACTTTGCAAGCAGCGATTTACGAGTGCAATTCGTTCGTCCCAGCAGTCTTAAATAACAGCATTCATCAAGTTTTCGCATATTAAAATAGAAAGTCAATTTGCATTCGCTGCGAATTCCACTTGGTTTTTTAAATTGCAATTTACGTTTGTTTATTTACTCGCTTGTTTATTTGTTTACTAGAATTCGCATTTAAGCATGCAATTAATTTCCATTTTTGATCTGTTTCAGGTGAGTTTTCAATTGCCATCCATTCGGATTACATCACTAGAAGATAAGTACAAGTTACATGCTTTTAATCACCTGACGACGATCAGGTAAATCACGGGGAATGCATCAACCAACCAGCACATTTGATGCCGTTCACTTTGCAATTGCGAACTTTTTCGGCTGAACGCCGTCATAAAATGTGTGCAAATTTCTTTCTCGACGACGCCATCATCAGCGTCGTCCCGACTCTAACATCTACTAACAATTATTTTATCTGAACGCATAGAACTCGCGGTTGCATTCCCAATTAATTAGGTAATAAATGCATGCATGTGTGCGGCGATTTATTACGCGCATGTTGTCTACGTTTATTGCTTGCAAATTGCTTCAGATATGTACCTATATTCTCGATTAATTAACGGTTAATGTACCACTAGAAAACTGGTATTAGGTATTATCCGATTATAAATTACGCACACGTACGGAATATTTGCTTGCACATCTGTGGATATATCGTTGATTCGCGAATTCGTCGTTGTATGAGTTTGTGAGGTAAGTCAGTTTGTTGGAGTTGTTTGAACGGCTCACAAACTGGAATTACGACAATTTCTAATGATCGACGCCACTAATTCAATAATCAATGTGCGGAGGCCATGGTGTTCGATTCAATGCGAAAATTTGTCCGGTTTAGTTTCATGGTTGTTGGTTGGGTGTCAGTGTAGATGTTATTTGTCGGTATGAGATTGTCATTCATGTTACGAATTTATTGTCTTCAATTAATGCACTCATTGATTATGTCTAGACTCTCTTATGTGCTAATAATATTGACAGATCTGTTGTTATCTCACAATCGGTTCAATTTGTTTTATTTAGGGTTTTTAAAAGAAGTTTGGATGAAGTTAAATTTCAAAATATTCAAGTTTTTTCTTATAGGTGTCAAAAAATTTTTTAAGACGTTCTAATATTGTCTCTAATGTCATCTTATCACTTTCTTCAATGCATATTGTTTGGTACTAAGTAATAAATTCCAACATTCAAAAATGTTACTATTTTCTATTCTTCAATAGAAAAAATATTTGACAGACAGGTCAGTCCCGTGCCAATATCCAAAAGAGAATAAGGCAAAAACCGGAACCAGAATTCAAAAAAATTTTAATTTTCCACAGTTATCAAGCTGATATATTTAAAATTAAACAAACAAATGACAAATTTTTGTTCTAAAATGGTGAAATTAAAATGTTCACATCTTCATATCATAAAAAGACATTATATTTATGAAAAGTTTACTAAATTATCTTTGCAAATCCACCATAATTTTATTCAATCCAATTGTGTCTCAAACCTGAAAAGTTATTAAGGAGGAGTTTTTGCTACTTGAGTAAATTCCAATATTCAAAATTATTACCATGAAGAACAAAATAGTTATTTGAGTAAATTGATCAGTTTGCACAAGAATTTGAGGAGATTATCGAATTAGAATTCCATTGATTTGTAAGTTTTCCACAGTTATCGACATGATATACTTAAAATTAAACAGACAATAGACAAGTTCTTTTAGCTGAAATTATTAAATTAACGCTTGAATGTCATCGTATCTTAAAGAAAAATCATTTTAAATTCATGCAAATTTTATAAAATTTTGTATGTATAACTAGTCTGTATTATACCTGTGAAAATTCTTAAGAATGAGTTTTTGGTACTCAAATAAATTCCAACATTCGAAATTGTCACTGTAAAGAACAAAATGTTTGGCCAAAGTTACCAGTTTTCAAAATACTCTTGAGGAAATTATGGAGCTAGAAATCAATACATTTTTAAGATTTTTATAGTCATCAACTTGATATACTTGAAATTAAATAGACAATTTACAAGTTTTTGTTGCTATAAAATGATTATATTATCGTTTGGACACAAGCTTACTACAAAAAGCAAATATTTTACATAAAAAGTTTACCAAATCCTCTATGCAAATTCATCATCTGTGTGAATTGTCAAGTAGAAGTTTTGATACTTGAGTAATTTCGGAAATTGAAAATTGTGACTATGACGAACAGAAAAACTATTTGACTAAACTGACCAATATCCAAAAAAGTTTAAAGGGAAAACTAAAGTTAAAATAAATAAATTTGCAAACTTTTCATGGCCATAAAGATTTAAAATTAATTATCACATAAGTATTATTTGTACTTGAGTAAATTTTAATATCCGAAATTAACTAATTAAGGGAATAAATAAATAAGTTTCAATTCAATAGTTTTTCAAGTTTTCCCTAGTCCCAACATGTTAAAATTATAATTAAACATACAACTGGCAAGTACATGTTGCTAAAATTATGAAATTAATGTTTACAGACCAACATATCATAAAAAAACGACATTTTACATTCGCGAACATTTTACAAAATCCTCTACACAAAACCACCACAGTGCTAGTGGATTCTGGACTGGGCCTCCTTTTTTGCAAGTTGGCCGAGATTCGCGAACGGCAGGCAAAGTGAATCGTTGGGTGGTTTATGTTTGCTGTCGTTGATATAACAGCAGCATATTAAAATAAACATCGCAAACCACTTAATCTCGACTTTTTCTCCGCGTTGTGCGCATAGCAAAACCGGCAAGAGAGCATCAACAGCAGCAACAGCAACAACAACATTTGCCGTTTATGCCCACCGAATAGCATGAAAACCCGTCAAGGACGTTGAACGTTTCGTGCCACTCTTTTCTCCTCGAAGCTTGCAGCTCTTTTTCGACACATCGAACGACGAATGTTTATCAGCACACTAGGTTTTCGTGCAAAAATTCGTCCGACTTTTGGGCCCTTGCATTTATCATCGTTATATGCAAACAGCGAGTTCGTAAATTCGAATCATATTTTTATGCAAATATTTGGTACTCGTTTGATTCGACTTTTTGAAAAATTTACTCCGACAAAATCATGAAGAGATCAAATGCTTTATGCATTCGTTTGGCTTTTGGCATTGAACGTCGCAGCTAAACCAACTGACATTGACCACTATTTCATTCATTGTTGCATTGTCATACAGAAATTATGTTAAGGTTTCTCTATAATTATTTTGAGTTTAATTGACATTCATCAGTTGAGACATAGAAAGAACTTTGAGTCTGGATGTCTGGAAGTTCTGATGGTCAACTTACAGATTTCTGCTGATAGATATTGCTAATTATGTTCTCTTATCAACTTTCATGAACAACATTGAATGAGATAACGTATGTGACTTCCCATGGAGAATTTCTTCAAGTTGGTATTTAACAATTCTCGGTTGGCATTATGTATGCATGCCGGATTGAAAGCGACATGACTAAATGTTTTAAATTCGTCCCCGAGTGCCGATAAAATGTCTCACTCGTTCGATTTATGCTCCCGGAACGTCTCGCGCATTATTGCGGTGTCGCAAGTTGCCAATTGCCATTGTCGACTTTGTCGACGTTTGTTGGCAATCGTAGTTGCAGCTTTTCCAGCTTACATTGCCCATACGTTCATATATGGACAATATAGCATTGAGACTACAATTGCCAATGCGCAATCAATAACAGGAACAGCTTTATCAATGACTCTATGATACATGTATGTACAAATCGATAAAAGTGCATTTTCCAAACGTGCACATACATTTTTAATGCATCGCTAAGAATAACTGTATGCATATTGAATGTCGGTTACTTAACAGATGCATATGAATGCAATTGTTTGCAAACAGCATTGTTTAAAAACTAATTGAAAAAGCTGGCTTGATGTAGGAAAATTTTTATTATCGTGGATAATTCCAGTTGAAGTTGATTAAAATTTCAACAAATAATTGCGGGTAGACTGATGATTACACAGGTAATAATTAAAAATCACTCGTCCAGCTAATTCAACCTAAATTCCTTTTGCACTGTACAATTGTTCGTTGTACGTGCACTATGCCACTAGTTGAAAATTTATTGTTTATGAAATCGACGCAGTAACGCGTTAAATTTTAATTGGTAACCGTACGAATGCCAGAACATAAATACACCAATATTACTGGTGTTTGTTAATCAGTGCTCTTGGCTATTGAACGCTTCAAGCTTTCATTACAATGAATATGCGACATTTCTAATTTAGTTTTCCATTTAGATTCGATAAATTTTCTTAATTATCGTTATTATGATAAATATAATTTGATTCAGTTTACACCTTTTAATATCATTGTTATTAATTTAATGTGTGGGTTATAATGCTGAAACACTAAATTTCAAACTTTTATTATACATCAATTTTAGAAATGTTAAGAAGTACTGAAAATTAGTTCTTTCTTATTAATTTTGGAAAAGTTTACAAAAATTCTAGTTGAAGAAAACTTGAAGATAGCTAATTTTCTTATTTTCTCATTATTTGCTATTTTGGTTTTTAATTTATGAAACTCTTTAATAATTCGCAGCAAAATTTGAACATCATTCTTTTTTCATATTTAAAGTATTGTAAATTGTATTGAATCTATGAAATGTCCTCATCAACTTCTAATTTTGGACGCAAATGAAAGTAATATCTTTAATCATAAATTTTAGCCATCTCTTCCTATAATTTTACCATAGAATACAACTAATTATTATGATTGGTAAACTAATCTAATTAAATCAGTAACTTTTTTTATTGAAAACTTCAATTTGAAATTGTAAGTGTTCATCAACCTCATGTAACAAAACGAATGTTAGAGACTAATGAACATTAGTACAATCTTATTAATTTCGGAAAAGTTTAGAAATCGAAATCAATTCATCAATCATTTTCTCATATAATTGCTGTTTTCCTTTTTCATTTATTTAAATCTTTGTTTATTTTGGAATTGAGTGCTTATATTGCGAACAATAAATTCAAACAATTCTTTAATTTGAATTAAAATTTGAACATCATTGTTTCTTCTTATTACAAATGATGTAAATTATTCTAAATGCTCAAAATTCTTTCATCGACATCAAATTTTGAACTCAGTAAAATCTTCAATGATAAAATTTAGCCATCTTTTCCTATCATTTTACAATTTTATAGAACTAATTACTTCAATTGATCACCCAAACTAATTAAATCATCACCTTCTTACATTGGAAACTTCAATTTGAATCCTCAAGTGTTAAACCACTTCTTGCAATAAAACAGATAACATTGCTGTCAGCCTTGGTGTCATATGGACACTTGACCCTTCTTCGCGCAAGAAATTCGATAGAAATTTTCAATTGTAAATCACCGACGAACGAACGCGGTTGTAAATCATTGGCGAGCGAAGAGAAGAAGTAATTATTTAGCAGCTAATCGACAAAACGGGCCTCTCAATCGTCCAGCAAAACGCTCTCCTCGTCCTCGCATTTTGTCGCACCGATTGTATCGCAATAGCATTACCGGCTAGTTTTTCACTGGGCCAGCGTTTTTCGTCCTGAATCGGCGGCGAACCACACACACATATCCATCGGAAGGTTTGCCATTACAGGACCATCAATGCATCGACGATGTGCGATGGATAAAACGACGACAGGGCACATGCACTCGCTCTCGATGCTCGTCCGCAGAAAGGCAATAAAACATGAAATTACATCGTACGTGCCAACGACGCAGCGACAAAAACGACAAAAGGTTTGCTGCGATGAGGATGAGGATGGGTCTCGATGCGCTGCTGGGTCTCTTGTTGAATGCGAATCTCTGTCTTCCCATGCCGCCCGAAGAACTCCCGGTTTTCCGTACAAGCTGTTGGAGAGAAAGTTCCAGACCGTGGAGGGAGTAGGTCTGGAGGTAGCGCTACCTATTCTTGCCATGTAAATTTTTCGTTTGGCCTTCAAGGCAGGTTTAGAGGGCTTTTTCTGTCATTTACTGTCATTTTGAGATTTNATTTTAGCACACTACTCCGACGCCACTGACTGAGCGACCACGAAGAACCTTTTATGACCCTTATGTAAATAGACACTTTTTCGAGTTAGCGCTCTCTCCAGACATTCTCCCTCCACGTTCCAGACATTCATCGCGCAAATTGCCAGGTATCTGGAAGATTATTACCAATTAGCGCACCGCATATGATTTTGAATTTGTAATGAGTTGTTCTAAGTTTGCAAGAAATGAGTTTGGAGTTGGGAGGTTTTGGCGGATGATATGAGCTGAATTATTGCATCACCCTGTTAATGGTCTGATAATAGCTGGTGTGGAGGTTCTTGGCTGGTGGTAGTAGTGCTGTCGTTGCACTTGCCGGAAATACTCTTCCGAGTCGATGGAATCAATTTTAAAAGGATATTGCAGATAAAAGTTTTCTTCTTTTATTCCTGTACGCCATCAGACGCTCGATCGTCGGGTCGACTTTGGATTTTCTTCACGACACGAAGTTGATGTGCGTGTTTCTAACTAACATTCCCAAAGTATTGCCTTTTTACTCATGTTAATATAGGAAAAGTGTTCTTTTTGTTCGGTTTGTTGTAAATTTCATTTTAGAAGAATACAGAATCGGGAAGGTATATCAAAGGGAAATCTTTAATTACATCTTCATTCTGATTTTTGATAGTTGCAATATAAAGTTTTATCAGGTATCGTGTTTACTTCCAACTTATTTTCTTCATTTTCTAAATTTTCTTGTAATTTTATGTGTCTTGTTTTATAATTACTTGAAAATAGAAGAATATCACTCAAAATAAAAACGTTTCATAGATATGTTCAGAATATCTATATTTTATTATACCATTTGAAAGATAATTACATTTTTAAAGTGTTTTATTAAAATATATCAATTAAAGTTAATCATTATAAGATAATGATAAAATTAAAATATATCAATTTCCAGTTTTCTATGATATTCTAATATTCAAGAAAACAACTGGTAAAAAGAACAACGAAATCAAACTATTTATAGTAAAGTTTAATTTTCCTGTTGAAATCATATTAATTTTTCAAACTTTTTTAAACTATTTATTATTCTATTTTGAAAATATTTTTTGAGGAGGCTTTTATTTACGCAGGTATTTTAGCCTTTTTCGTATCTACAGACTAATTTCTTTATAAACTTTATTGAAATGGAGCATAACAAATCTAGTTGATAATAATTCAATACTTTTATGACAAAAATCATTTTTCAAAATTAAGCAAACCTCAAACTTACGTTTCTACGAAAAGATTGATTCTTGAAATGCAAAATTTCATCATCAGAAATATGTTTTCTGAATAAATTTTATAAAACATCACCTTTTCTAATAGTAATTCAGAAAGTATAAAATGTAATTCAGATTATTAAATTGTAATTAAGCAGCAAATGTAATGCAGATTTGTTATCTGTAATTCAGTTTTCATAATTGAAATTCAGATTCGATAAATATAATTGAGAAAGTATAAGTTTAATATCAGAAGTGATTAAATGTATTTCAGATTAATCAAACGTAATTAAGAATACACCAAATGAATTTCAGAAGAGTTCAAATGCAAATCACATTAATGCCAATTTTTGTTAAATAATAATTCAGTTTGTTGATTGGAAAATTATATGTACATAACATCATAATATTGACATTATTAATGCAGCAATAATTATCGCTTAGTGTATAAATTATACTTAAATCAACTTGAATGAAATCTGAATTACATGTAATGCTTTCTGAATTTCAAATTACAATTTCTGAATTACATTTCATAAATCGGAATTACATTTCTTTTTTCTGAAATTTAATTAATGTGTTCTGAATGATACCAATAAAATATAAATATAGTTATTACAATTATATTCAATAAGTAAATCCCCAAAACTTTGTTATTATCATATTGTTGTGGCCTGATTATAGAACCTCCTCATGTGTTATCTCACAATAATTGTAAACGTATCAATAAACGATGAGACTTTGACTTCCAAAACATACGAACAGCATGATATGAGGTCCACAATTAAATTGAGTCGCAAACATCGTTTAATTGCCAAATTTGGTATGCGCACTGTCTGCGAATTTACGTGCGCGCTCAGCTCCAGCCCAACCAAAAACCGAAAATCGATTCATTTTCATTAATTCGCATATTTGCGATACTCCTATGAATTGATTGCATCCAGCCGTGTGCATTT
>JARJDZ010008513.1:0-14316 GCA_030264555.1 Aleochara sp. GC000083 | reverse complement strand
TACCAAGACTATAGTCTTTGCTTATTTTTTATGCGAAAATTCGGCAAAAAACAGTACCAAGACTATAGTCTTTGCTTATTTTTTATGCAAAAATTCGGCAAAAAACAGTACCAAGACTTATAGTCTTTGCTTATTTTTTATGCGAAAATTCGGCAAAAAACAGTACCAAGACTATAGTCTTTGCTTATTTTTTATGCGAAAATTCGGCAAAAAACAGTACAGAGATTTTAGTCTTGGTATTGCTTTTCCAAATTTGATCCTTGATCGGCCGCTGCTGCGACAATCGACAAACTTAACAAACTAAGGCAGGGCTGTTTCCCGCCGGGGAAGATATTCCCTTCATTATTTTTATTTTGAGAAATAAAAATTTTTAAAAATTTTTATTTCGAATATTAAAAAATTTTAAAATTTTTCATTTTGAGTATTAAAAATTTTTATTTTAAGAAAACTTTTGGTAAAAATTTTTATTTTGTTCCTGCTAGTATCAAAACATTCTTGACAAGTGGTGACATCTATCGGACAGTTGCGGAACTAAAAAAAGTTAAGCTCGGCTCTCCGCAGAATTCTCGCCAAGTGGAGACATCTATCGGACAGTAGCGATACTAAAAAAGTTAAGCTCTGCTCTCCGCAATATTCATGTCAAGTGGAGACATCTATCGGACAGTAGCGAAACTAAATTATGTCGATAATGCAGGGAGTCCAAACAAAACCAGATATTTTGCGAAAATATTTGAAGAAATTAAACCAATTAGTAGCGGAAGATAATGATGTGCAGAATTGTATTGTACATCCGCAGCACACATCATCAACCAATACAAAATTGGTGACAAAACCTGAAAAGAAAGTACAATTTTTAAATGAGAAAAAATAACACTTCCGGCAGGAAAACCGGAAATGTTTCGACGCCATCTTAAAGGGCGCTAATAGCCCTATAAAATGCCGCATAAACCGTCCCGATTGCGCAAGGGGTTCCCGAGAAAACAACGAAAACATGGGAAAAATAACGCGCGAAATTTTTAAAACACGTAAAAATAACACTTCCGGTTGGAAAACCGGAAATGTTTCTATGTCATCTTAAAGGGCACTAATTGCCCTATAAGATGCCGCATAAATCGTCCCGATAGCGCAAGGTGTTCCCGAGAAAACAAAGAAAACATAGGAAAAGTAACGCGCGAAATTCTTTAAATGCAAAAAAACAACACTTCCGGTAGGAAAACCGGAAATGTTTCGCTACTATCTTAAAGGGCACTTATTGCCTTATAAGATGCCGCCTAAACCGTCCTGATCGCGCAAAGGATTCCCGAAAAAACAAACAAAACATTGAAAAATCGCGCAAAATATAAAAGCGAAAAAAGAATACTTCCGGTCAGAAAACCGGAAATGTTTCGACACTATCTTGAAGGGCACTAATTGCCCTATAAGATGCCGCATAAACGGCCCCGATCGTATAAAGGGTTCCCAAGAAAACAAGTAAAACGTAGAAAAATCGCGCAAAATTTAAAATCGAAAAAACAACACATCTGGTTGAAAACCCGGATATGTTTCAACTCTATCTTAAAGGGCACTAATTGTCCTATAAGATGCCGCATAAACCGTCCCGATGGCACAAAGGGTTCTCGAGAAAACAATTAAAACTTAAAAAAATCGCGCAAAATTTAAACGAGAAACACCAACACTTCCGGTAGTAAAGCCGGAAATGTTTCGACTCTAGTGCTTAAAGAGCACTAATTGCCCTATACGATGCCTCATAAACCGTCCTGCACAAAATTTAAAAGCGAAAAAATAACACGAAAGAAAACCGGAAAGCGCATAAACTGTCCTACAAAATGCCGTATAAAACGGCCCAATTGAGCAGAGGTTTCCCGAGTTAACAAACAAGGAAAACATCAACGAATAAGAAACTTTCAAAGTCGCGAAAATATTTTTAAACGCGAAAAGAACATATCATAAATGAATTTTCGCAATACCTTTAAATCAGGTCGATGAAACACCTATGCCCGGTTTCACAAACGTTCCTTAATTCATTGATTAGTTAGTGATACTTAAATTTGACGTTCGTTATGTATTCGGCCAATAGGAGTTGAGGATTTGGATTTAATCAACGTTTGTGAAACACAATTGTGACAGTTAATCATGGATTAGCTACTTTGATGATCATTAAAATTTAAGGAACGTTTGTGAAACCGGGCCCTAATCTACAAGAGCAACAAAATTATTTATGATTTCCCGATTAAAATTCGGGGATACAATAAGATGGATCGAAGCGCGCATTAAGATCATAAATTATATAATTAATTTCCGTTTCCCGTCCCTCTGCGCCTTTTCACAATCAAAATTACTCAAGGTCGAATAATACTACTTGACGACGGCACTGTGCGCCACAAACTAGTTTCTGAGGTTTCGCGCATGTAGCTTATAAACTTGTACCCAAAGTCCTAAAGAGCAATAATTACCTATAGTATTTTATTTATATAACTTGCATAGAAGCAGCAACAAAAAATAATGGCAGGTCGTTTATTCTTAAAACAGCAACTCGATCTAGGTCGTGCAATTCGCTTGGTACGTTATTAGATAATCAAGCACTTATTTAACCTATCTAGTATAGACTAAACACTAAATCCAAATATGTTCATATACCTAGGCGTCCACAGCTAATCAATCCGCATTTGAAATTCAACATAAAACTCCGGTGGTGAGAAAACAGGTAAGTTCTTGAATTTAATTCAATGGCTTACGATAATTCTATATTCCCCTTATGTAGGAATCAATTCCTGTTGCTTTATATGGTGGTCGACATGCAGTTACTATGTTACCAGGAAGTGGCATTGGACCTGAGTTGATGGGATATGTGAAGCAAGTATTCAGATATGCAGGTGCACCAGTTGATTTTGAAACAATCAGTATTGACCCAAAAAGTGATGATAGTGATGACTTAAACTATGCAATCACATCAATTAGGAGAAATGGAGTTGCACTGAAGGGAAACATTGAGACGAAGAGTGAGGATACTCTTGTACAGTCTAGAAATGTTGCAATTCGTAATGAATTGGATTTGTTCATTAATTTAGTCAACTGCAAGTCATACCCTGGCGTACGTTCGCGTCAAAATAACATTGATATTGATATTATTCGACAGAATACTGAAGGCGAGTATGCGATGTTGGAACATCAAGTAAGTTATGATTGAATTTGATGAATTTATATAAACAATATCATTTTAAGAGTGTTGATGGCGTTGTGGAGAGCATGAAAGTTGTTACCGAAAGTAATTCAGAACGCGTTTGCCGATGGGCATTTGAGCATGCCAGGCGCAATGGACGCAAGAAAGTGACCACCATACACAAAGCTAATATTATGTAAGTTGGAATTTTGGAATTATAATTGGAATTACAATTTGATTTTTGTAGGAAATTATCGGACGGTCTATTCTTGGAGACGTCCAGACGCATTGCCAAAGAATATCCTGAGATTCAACACAATGACATGATCATTGATAACTGCTGCATGCAGCTTGTAAGCAATCCGCATCAATTTGATGTGATGATTATGACTAACTTGTACGGAAGCATCGTGAGCAACGTAATCTGCGGGTTGATCGGTGGCGCTGGTTTAATTTCGGGCAAAAACTACGGTGATCATGTAAGTGACTATTATGAGTTGACTACATTTGAAAACTAATTATCTTTATGTAAACCGACAGTATGCAGTTTTTGAACCTGGCACCAGAAATACCGGTACTGCCATCGCTGGCAAAAACATTGCAAATCCGGTTGCAATGTTGAACGCATCTGTTGACATGCTGGAGCATTTAGGCCATCAGCATCACGCCAATATGATAAGGAGCGCAATCATGAAGACGATTTGCGAGGACAGGATTCAAACACCCGATCTCGGTGGCGAAAGTACCAGCACCGATGTGTTGCAGAGGGTCATCGACCATATTGTCAACTCGGAACTTAAGCCTTGGTAACTATAAACCTAACTGACATTTAACATTTTGGCTGTGTTACTAATCACAAATGTTTTCTAACTCTAGGAGTGATCACAATATTGCAGAAGCTGAACTATAATAACTTTCACGCCAATTAATTTTCTGCACTTGTGTTACTAATCTAATACAATTCCAATCTAAATTATTAATGTGCTTGATTTTATTTTGTTACGTCTAAGACTAAGGTTTTGTGGTTTTCTTTCTAATTCCTCAACTTTAAGGCTTTCTGATTAATCCTTCATGTGTTGTTTGAAGTGAATAATCTGTTGTCTTTCATTTTCAGATTAGTTAAGATTGCCTCCCCAGATCGAGTATTACTCATTATTTATGTATAACAAGTTTATAATACATTTCTCATTAATAAAAATATGCGTTATATAAATAAATCTACCCTAGGTAATTAATTGCACCGTTATCATAAAATATCATTTAAACTCATCACCCGTTAGCGAAAAATACGTAAATGCGACCGCAGAAATGTATGTGATTTAAATCTTACCTTGGCTATTTTACAAGTTCGGCTTCCACTTGTACGACGCGGTGTATCTGAAGTCGTTCTGCGCGAGCATTTTGTCCGCTTCAGTCGGTCCGCGACTTCCATACCTAAAACGAATGTATTGAAAAAAATACAAGTAATTTGGAGTGTATAATTACATGTATTTAATGGGCGGCACTCGATTTCCTTCAATGTGATGAAGAAGAGGTGTGAAAATCCTCCAGGCCTGCTCCAATTCATCGGACCGGACGAAATGCATCTGGGCCCCACAGAAAACGTCCAGAATCAGACGTTCATATGCATCAGGAAGTTTGATGTTCTATGAAAATCACCTCATTTGAATTAGGGTTTTGCCCCATGGTAAAATTACTTACAGAATAACGACTTCCATAAGTCAAATCAAGTTCGGTTTCCTCCAAGTCGAACGGTGAACCTGGAGTTTTCACCATCATCTTCACATAGAGAGCTTCGCCAGGTTGTACACGAATCACGAGCTCGTTACGCTTTGATTTACCATCGAAGATGTCTCCGGGAACATCCTTGAATTGTATACGAACCTCCGCCTTGCGCTCATTGAGTGCTTTACCACACTTCAAAATGAACGGGACTCCATCCCAACGTTCATTATGAATTTTCAAAACGCCCATCGCGTACGTTGGCGTTACAGAGTCCTTGGGGACGGTGGGATCGTCCAAGTAGCTCTCCTTCTCGACGCCTTTCCCATTCGGGTTGCCCACGTACTGTCCCAGTACAACGTCTTTGAGTTGAAGTGGTTCAATACATTGCAACACTCGCACCTAAAGTTTGTATGTTGAATTTTTAAATCATCTAATTTAAAATATGACTTACTTTCTCATTACGAATAGAATCCGGTTGCAAATTTACGGGGCGCTCCATAGCAACCAGAGTGAGAATCTGCAGAAGATGGTTCTGCATGATATCGCGAATGATGCCAAAGGAGTCGAAATACCCGCCTCGACCTTCCGTTCCAAAGGGTTCCTTAAACGAAATCTGGACGGATGCAATGTTGTCGCGGTTCCAAATCGGGAAGAATATACGATTCCCGAAACGCAAGGTCATCAAGTTCTGGACCATCTCCTTGCCGAGGTAGTGATCGATGCGGTACATCTGCTGCTCGGTGAAGAGGCTCGACAAATGTCTGGAGAGTTTCTGCGAGCTTTCAGAGTCGCGTCCGAAAGGTTTCTCAATAATTACACGTGTCCATCCCCTTAAAATTATTAGTCTATAAGTAAAGTATTTAAATTAATAATTGGGGAAGTTCTTACTTGGTTGACATGCATGTCGCTCGAATATTAACGGTGACTTGTTCGAATACTGATGGCGGCAATGCCAGATAAAACAGCCGATTGGCAACCGGTCCGTTTTCATGTTTGGACATCTCCTTACTCAACCGCGCAAAATCCGCTGCTTGATCATACGATCCCTGGACGTAGTGATTAATCTCCCAGAACTTCTTGAATTGTTCCGCCTCGTCGGGTTGGACCTTCATGTACTGCTCGGACTTGTGGCGAATATCGGCGACGGTGGTGTTGCTGCGGGCATAACCGATGAAGACGGTTTTCGTCGGCAGCAAATTGTCGCGGTACAGCCACCATAATGTCGGATAGATTTTCTTCCTGGCGAGGTCGCCCTGGAAAACAATGACGGCAAGGTCAACTTAACCTGTGCGGTTTCTCCTTGAAGTAACATTGAAGTTATAATATCAAAAAATGAGTAATTACTACGTACGGACGCGCCTAGTACGACGAAAACGTGCGGATCTTTGCAATCGAAGTGGGTGCCGTCGTGGTCCATAACCTTTGACTGCAAGGATTCCCGAAAGAAGTCCAAATCCTTGTCGGCCTTGCCTGCAATTTCAAAAACAAAGCGTTAATTACAATTGCTAGCTGTTAGAAATTAATGTTACCGTGATGCGTCGTCATGATGGTATTTTTTGATGGCCAAGAAGCGTGAAAAATTGAACAATTTCAAAACGTATCAAACGCCGGAATACGCCGCGGTTTATTTGTTGTGATTGCCGAACTGCGCGTGTTGCTTGAACGGCGAACCGCAACAGATTAAAATTGACTTTCACGTTTCACAAAAACGTTCGCGAGCGTTCGCCAAGGTTGACGCGATTACGTTGTTTAAAAGCGTGATGCATTCATCGCTTATTGGTGCACTATCGCACATTATTACGAGTGTGCTTATAATATATTTGTTGTAGTAAAAGTATATCCACCTCTATTCGTGAACTTGATGAATTCAGAAGCGATTGGAAATTATTGCCGAACTGATCTACATCTACATTTGAAATTTATGTGGATCATGGCCAATGCAATAACATAACTTACATTTGAATCTAAATTATGAATGTAGTATAATAGTTTAAATGCCTATAAACATCTCCAATCAACTATTTTTGGAAGCAACCGACTAGATTTGATTTAAGAGCAAATAAGACATTAAAGTGATAAGCATTAAGTCATGATACAACAATTTAAGCTGTGTATCAGCATCAAGCACGTGTTTCATTAGTGCATTCATTACGGATTCGGTCGATGTCCCTTGACAACGAATAATTAAAATCGCGCGATTTTCCAGGCGTTTGATTCGTCTATCAAAAATTACACCGCGATAAATGTGTACACTAACAACTTACTTAATATGATCCTAGTAGCAACGTCTTCAGCG
This sequence comes from Aleochara sp. GC000083, assembly GCA_030264555.1. Classification (NCBI taxonomy): domain Eukaryota; kingdom Metazoa; phylum Arthropoda; class Insecta; order Coleoptera; family Staphylinidae; genus Aleochara; species Aleochara sp. GC000083. The sequence goes on along the minus strand of JARJDZ010008513.1, from coordinate 7,135 downwards.
TCGATTTTCTCTTGCGCAAAGTTGGAACTCCAGGAATTCAAACGGCGACAACTTCAGAGAACTTTTGTGTTCTTTTCGGACCCGCCAGCAGCACCGAACTGATACGTTACAGCAGGACCTACAAACATAGTTTATGACAATCACCAAACTAAATAATGGTAAAAATGACGTTCACGACAACGATCATCAAGCAAACGACAACCGCAATTGATAAGCAGTGGTAGTGCACGGCTCACCTATATGCGCATAAATTAAAGGACGTACACAATTAACGTTGATGAACATTATTCATAAATTAGGTAGTGAACTCACCACGTGATTAACACTCGACTCCGTCGTTTCGTCGACAAAAACGCGTTTGCATCTACTTCAGCTTGGTCGTTCGTCTACTTATACTCGGTTTCTTGCGCCTCTTCTTATCGTCTATCTTCTCCACATATTTGTTTTTCTCGCTCTCCCACGCTCGACGCTCCACAGCTTTTCTCTTCTCCGGACAGCAATTACGCACCGCGTAATTTACGTTGTTACTTCGGCGTTTTCTCCACGACGACAGCAAAACCGATTGCTTCACGAACGGCCCGGATTTGGATGTTGCTGCTCCTCTTCACTCCTCCTCCATCTTCTCAGCGTCCTCTTCTTCCGCTTCAGATTTCCACGATAAGATTTATTATCCATAAAGATTCTGATCACATTGAGGTAAATTATTAATACTATGTGTAAATATTGTACAAATCTAGAATATGCGTCGCACCTCTGCGATTTCTTGTATATGAATACAGTTGCGTTTACGATAAAATCAAAATCGATGCAAGAATAAATAATTGGACAACGGACGCAATTTTGATTTTACCTAAACGCGACGTACTTCAATTTGGTTCTAAAGCTTTTCCGCAAAGTTTCTCCTCGACTCTCTTCACCCTACTTTGTTCAACTATCTTAACTCGTCAACGTTTTGTTATACAAACTTATGGCCTACGCGTTACAGATTAATTAGTAATAGTTCTACGATCACAAAGATTAACAAACATACAAACCAACTTGAATCGCAATAAATAGTCATTCACTCGCTTGAACGGACGCAAATATTGGCGTGTTACAATGTCGCCAAATAGTTTGCACTATCTATGCATTTACGCAACAGATACATTGTTAGATTATACTGCAGAGTTATGTGTTCTATACGTGTAAGAAAACAATACTTGTTCACGTTTCTAAATGTAAGACGCTATAAAAGCGTTAATACATACGGTAGTTAAGGCCCTTACGTTAACTACGTACTATTTTTTTACTAATTTCCCGGCTATGGCTACTTCCCTATGTATGCTTAAGTTTATGGACAATTACATTTGTTTATAAATAATAGGAGGGACTCGTATTTCTTGTTTAGCTACCCAAATAAGAATGCACAAAGAGAACGACATTCACGGAAACACGTTACACAACAGTTCGATACGAAAGTCTCAATTTCGTAAATTATTGAGAATTACTTGCAGAAACAATTTAACAGGAAATTTTGCAAAGTTAAATGCTTTTAAACTATGTTGTGTCACATTGAATTACAACCAAATTTTAATTGCATATTTTTAGCTATGAATGGTATTTTCTGCAATAGTAATTCTCATGTGGAAGCATTGTAACTTACTTGAGACTTATTAAATTAGTCAATCATGAACCTGGGCAAATAATGTGTCTTCAAGTGTATGATACAAATTAAATATTTGTATCATATTACATATTAATAGACTTGCCAGCTCAGACTTTACATTCTAATTCGAACTTGTATGTAATTAATTTTATGGCCACACATTGCATTATAGTTGCACTTTATCCTTTTAAATATGTACTATTAAAATAATATCAAGTCTTCTCATCGTTAAGGCGCGTCTCTGACATTTAGTGCATTCCCTCTATATCTCTCTCAAATAATACCATTGAATTATATCATTTGTAAATATCGGCGTATTTGTAATAAATATTTAAATATTTGTATAAGGCAAAAAGCTGAAGTTCACTGGTCCAAAATTTTCAGTTAAATATCTTTGAATGTTTGCAACAATAGAATTTTCTCCTACAAGAACAATGAGGCACAATATTCTGTCAGCCAATGTATGTGTTGTTCATCGAATGCCATGAAGTCAACTCATGGTACGCTTCACCTATCTGAACTGTGTTTGGTTTGTTTTAAGTAATCAAGCACCTGAGTCATTGCACATTTTCTGAGAAGCTGCCATTCAGGTGCGCTCGTTTGCTTGCATTATGCACTTGCGAGTACGAAACTTAAACGTACGTCATAAATTAGAAATTAAAAAACAGTCAAGTTGCACTTCGTTAGGAACCAAAAGTACACAAATCATAATTACAAATGTACATTTTGTGGGGTTATCTTCTAATAGCGCAATGGGCAGAGGTGGGTCGTATCCAACGAACGACAAAACTATATACACATACCGAAAATCAATTCAACAATCGTGCAACAAATGTAGCAACGCATACGATAAGATAACCTATATCGGCGAACGCAATAAAAATGAAACGAACCCGATTGAAAACACAACGAATGAAACAATTCCATACGCACCATATATCATACCCATGTGGCTATTATTAGAACGCCCATCATTTGGAGTTGTACCTTACAAATTATGCTTGCAAATGATCCGGGACAAGTTCTTCCCAATCGCCTAGCTGCACTTTACCGATTCGTGTGGGCTTTGGACGCTGATGCACACCAAGTGTGATGCACCAATAGCCAAATGTAACTGCGCAGAGTACTACTAATGTACTCTTTTTCAGGGGGGCTACGTTAATTAGCTGTCGCGATTACCAAGTACTTAAATCGTAAAAACAATCACAGAAAAAAAACTAACTAAATGTTTCATGTACGAGGCCGCGCATGGCTTCACACATGCGCAGAGGTGCCAAAGGTGCACCTGGTGAATCCACCTCGGTCGTCCTCTTCTCCTGCTTCGTCGATCGTATCATCTTGCCGGTCGTGATTCGTAGAGCGCGCGTACGGCGCACCAGAATTGTTGTTGCCGTGTTGCAGCGGCTGCTGCTGCAGCAGGGGCGTATTTGCGCTGGGGCCCCCGCCGTCGACTTGTTGCTGTTGCGGCAAGTAGACAAGGCTGGCCGTGCGCATCGTGCTGTTTTTATTCTCGCCAACGCCAGCATCTACAACACACACGCGGAGCGATTGCATTTTAATGCAGAAGGAGCAAAACGACGAAGCTCAGAAGCATCATGGTGCAAGATTGCAAATGTGCAAGGCAAGGAGCAGGAAAACAATTTTTATGCGTGTAAAACACGTTTAGGTGAAGAATGCAAGAAATGTCCGCGTTGGGAGCGGAGATATTTACCATTTATAATGAGGGTGAATTCGTCTGGTGGTATCAGATCGTCGTTGCTGCGTTTGGCCGAGTCGCCGGTGCCGCTGTCCTTGCAGGACGAATGCTCGGAGGTGTTGTCGGCGTAGGTCTTGCCGAACTTGTCGGGGAACTCCAAGAGGACGGTGTCGTGGATGTTGCGCATACTTACAGCACTCATGCGCCGCCTCGTCTGGTAGATGATGACGACCCAGATGAAGGAGGTGAAGACCGCGCATACCACCACGGTGATGATGATGATGCCCAACAGGTCGCTGTACGGCATATTACGCGGACTGACAACAACAATACTATACCCAATCTCGGCGCCCAACGAATTGTTGAGTTTGCAGGTGTAGTTCCCGGAGTCGGCGAGCACGCTGTCGACGGCGATGAGAATCTGGTCCTCGGCGGTGAAGAAATGCTTCTCCGAGGGCGCAATCAGCACGTCGTCTTTGAACCATTGAATCGTCGGTTTCGGCGAACCGCTCGCCATGCATTGAATCACCACCGACTCGCCCACCTTCACGGTGATGTTCTCCATGGGTTTGACGAACGACGGACGCTCGATGACATTGAGCGTCGCGTTCGCGACAATCTGCCCGGCAGGGTTACGTGCCGTGCACGTGTAGACGCCCATGTCGGACAGTTTGACGCCGATGATGAAGAAGACATCATCGGCGGGCATTACCTGCATGCGGCGCTCGCGCGCCGCCGGAAAATCATTGCCGCCATCCTTCTGCCACGCGATCTGCGGCTGCGGGTCGCCGACGGCGGAGCACGCCAGCTTCGCCGTGCTGCCCGCCTGCACCGTTATGTTGGCGGGCATCTGCTCGAAGGCCGGATAGATGAGGACGGCGATCGTCGACTTCTTCGAGTACGTCGTGCCGAAGCTGTTCGACACGACGCACTGATACTTGCCGGCGTCGGCGTGCTGGACGCGCGCAATGTGCAGGTAGGAGACGCTCTCCGTATTGTTGCCGTCCGTCGTCGCCGTGACGGTGACGTTGGCGGCGGCCGGCTTGCGCAGCTCGACGTTGTCCTTCTTCCACTTGAAGACCATCGGGCTCGGCGAGCTGGAGACGGCGCGGCACGCCAGCGCGATGCTCTCGTTCTTCAGCGCCATGATCTCGACGGCCGGCTCCTCGACGAGGCGCGGCTTCGTCAGGTTGTCGCAGGTGAAGTTGTTCGCGGGCACACTCAGCAGCGAATAGCCGTGCAACCAGTCCGGATACGAGCAGACGGTCGTCACGTTCAGGCGGCGCGCGCTCAGGAAGTCGTAGAACCACTGCAGGTTGCAATCGCACAGCAGCGACGTCGTGTTCAGCGCGAGCACCTAAAAATATATGCGTATGATGCGAGAAACAGACGGACGGAGAAACGCATAACAGAAAAAAAAAAACAAATGGATGGATGAAATAATGAGTCGCGTTCACATGATTCGAGCGTCGAACGCGTCGACGTCGTCGTCGTCGCAGACGTGTGATGCAAAAAGTAAACTGCCAAATCGATTAACTCACCTCTAATTGTGGCAGCTCCTTGAACGCGTTCAGCTGAATCGAACTGATGTTATTATTGTCCAGGTCCAAGTAGCGCAATTGCGTCAGGCCCGCGAACGCGTGTCTGTTGATCGATTTGATGTCGTTCGCCGAAATTGAAAAGTTGCGCAGATTGCTCAGCCCCTTGTACACCCCGATCGGATCCTCAATGGACCACGAGACTTTGTTGTTGTTCAAATTCCTACATCCATTATACATGTTTGTAAACTTATACCTTACCAAAAACTTCCTCCTCGTTGCAACAACAAGATACTTACAACACTTCCAAATTGGGCGTATGAGAGAACGCACTCTCTTCGATGTTCGTTATCATATTGTTCCTCAAGTTGAGTATCTTCAGCATCGCCAGATCCCTGAAGGTATCGCGCTTGATGTATTTGAGCGCATTCGACGAGAGGTCAAGTTCGGCGAGCCGTTTGCAAAACTCCCACGCGTCATTGTCGATCGATGAGATGCGATTGTTGTTGAGTGTCAAAATCGTCATCGACTCCAAGTTGTACAACCAACTCTTGCTGATCGTTTCAATCTGATTGTAGTCAAGTTGTCTGAAAATATAATTACCCATGCATTTCTCTTTCCAGTACATCTATTGGATGATGAGGAGTGGAAGAAGGACTCACAACTGCTTGATGCGTACGAGCCCGAAGAAGGTTCCATCCGACAACTTCCGTATCCGATTGCGACGTAATCGTAGGATGGTCACGTGCTCCAAGTCCTGGAAGCTGAGCGCCGTAATATTCTCCAGTTGATTACGACTCAGTTCCCTAAACAATTTCCAATACATTTAATTATTCATATACAAATTTCTTTCCACGACACTACTCTTCGATAATAATAAAATATATACGTACAATATTTGTAGTTTGGATAATTTCCCGAAATAGTCGGTGGTGATGGCCGTGATGTGATTCTTATTCAATTTCAGTTCCTTGAGCTCTCGTAAATCCTGAAGGACGGCTTTGTTGACGCGGCGGATTTGATTGTTGTTCAGGTTCCTGGAAGCAACAAGCATATTATTTGTTTAATGATTGCATCACAAGATGAATGACGTTGACTGTGTGGATTTTATCGCGTTGAACAAATAAATGCAATGCGATGCAGTCGTTCAAACAGTGCGCAAAAATATTTGCGTTTCAGTTGCATTTTTTCTTTGTTTATCGATTGAACAATGAACGTATTGAAACAGGGTTATAAATATTATCAATTGGCAATTCAGTACTTGTGAGATAACTTGCGGATTTTTATTTTATAAATAAATTGATACGTTGTTTTCAATGAATTTACTGGAATTTAATTCATTGTTATGTACTGCGAATACTTTTGCGATTCCCACGGAAATAATGAACCATTGAGACGACAATATTTAATTTGTTTATTTTTATTATCAGTAGGATCAACTTGAAGGTAAAATTGTCATGGAAACGTACCTACTTTGAACTTTCTAGTGACATATTTTTTAATATTTGATTAATTTCTTATCATACAAATCTTCAGTTTTTAATTAACTTTTGATCAAAGATTGGATTTATAAATACGACCTATTTTATGCCAAAAATAATCAGGAAATAGCACTTTAACTAAAATCCTTAATAACAGTAATCAACAAATAATTGAAATGATAGGTTGGAATAATGACAACCAGGAAAATCCTCAATTTCCGGTCATTAAAACCGGGGGGAAACCCCAAAACACAATTCTGAATGACATAATCGACATCATTCACCACAAAAATATTCGCAATTCATAATGTACAACAAGCACGACAATGAATTCATTGAAGTCGATCGCTGTGAAAATTCATCGAATCGGATGTGATGTGTGTGTGATTCATTAAAAACCTATTTTGACGCAAATCCTCTGCACCAGCAGCAGCGCAGCTGGGGCACTATAAAATGCACAAATGCACAATAATGCATTCATTACTCATACTCTCGATTGAGCTGTGTGTGCGCACGCTGATGATGATTACGAAACGAAGTCGATTTTTGAATGGCAAAACGCAAACAACGAATCGGAATATGACGCAATGGACAACAACAACAGCAACAACATCGAACCAAGCACAGCACAATTTATCAATGAAGTTTCCCCACACAGAGGACGTCGCGACGATTGCTTGAGAGAAGTCGTGTGAATGAACAAACGATTTGTAATTTTAATCAAGTCAACATTTGCGTCTCTCATGAGACTACACTACCGGAAAAATAACATCTT
>JARJDZ010008511.1:0-25901 GCA_030264555.1 Aleochara sp. GC000083 | reverse complement strand
TGATATGAAATTCTTAAAATCGCTCGAGTTTTCAAAAATTTTCATATCTCCGAAACTAATAGACCGATTTGGATGATTCAAACGGCATTTATAGTATTTTGACGAAAAAATAACATTGGTCATGGTGCCGGAAGTGTGCAGTATCCGGAAATACCCGAAATTGCAAAATGAATTTTCTAAAAATCCAAACTTTATTTTCTCGAGAAAATACTAATTTAATTTCGTATATTTTCCGACGTATTTCCGCCTCAGTTGTGCGTACACTTTGTTGCCATCTCCCAATAATAATAATAAAAGAGACTGGGAACATTCCATGCTCGTATCCTTGGGACTCATTCCCGCAGGAAGCGCAATTTCCATATTACCATCCTTCGAGTTCCATCAAGTTTTCCCGATGCTGGGTACTTCCTGCTCGCTGTTATCAATTTTATCGTGCTTTATAGACCTAATAAAACACAGTTGCATCGGTATTCGAATGATGGCGCATTTTATTGCATCAAGTTATGTCTACATTTTCGTCCTTCGTGATTCGTCCTCGTTTTGCACGTGTCTCGAATTTTGCATATTTTATTTGCGAATATGAATCAAATAAAATATTATTTCAATTCAATTGCATTTTTTTCAATATACTCAATATGTTCAAAAAAATGATCCTAGAATATTATTAATTGTTATAATTAATGATCAAATTTCATTTTGTATTTGATTGCATTTATAATAATCTCATTATTATTTTAATTAATTCTGTTGATTAAACTAATTAAAATTTCAACATTTTTGCTATAAAATGCACTTGATTTCACAAATTTAAACCAAGAATTATCATAATATTAATTATTATAAAAATAAATGTATTGATTGGAAATTTTAATTGAAATTCTTGGAATCAGAATCAATTTGCTAATTGCTTTCAGTTTGCAAACTTTGGACAGTTATTGGCAATATCAAAGTTTAAAGTTCATCAATCAGATATAATTGCAAACATTATGCAACCCAAAATACAACAGTCTAGAAATCTAGAATTTCATGATTTTCCTTATATTTCCTACATATTTGATGAAAAAATAAATGAAACTTTATGCAACCCAAACAACAATGTTGATTCATCATTATTACCCAGCTTGAGATTCCCAGCAAAGATTTCCACGTCGGGAAATATTTATAACTCGCTTCCATCCGGTTGCACGTGTGCCAATCAAACTCCATTTGCGGCCATAAATAATTCATCGCGTACGAAATGGCGGCTGGGGGGGGCGGCTGTGATGTATTACACAACGACGGCAGCAAAAAAAGAAACGTCATCCACGCATATATCCGGTGAGGGCGCCACATGCACACATTGTGCGCCCATCTGGATTTGCATATCATTTGATTCAATTCCATTTTTGCGAAATTCGAGCTCTGAAAGAAGGATTTGAAATGGGGATGAAGAGGAGGAGAGGGGGTAAATCAATCCACATTCACAGGATGAAAGTTGGTGGAGGAGGAGGAGGAGGAGGAGGGGGGATCGATCAAACGCAATCGTGTGCCGAAATTGACCGACTGCAAGAAGCTGATTGAAACAACACAATACATCAGAAATGTGGAAATGGCGCGTTTGCGAAATGTCGGAGTGGGGGGAATTGGGGGTGGAATACCCCTGTGGCACCCCGAACGAGTCCCGGAACGGATGGAATGCAATCTGGAATGGAAAAAACGGCAGAAACAAGAGCTGGCAACGTAATTCCCAACGCGATGATGGCGATGAAATTGATTTCATCGGCTCGGAGATGATTTAATCATCGTTTACATCATTTAATTACGTTGTCGATTCGATTTGCGTTTATTTCTTTGCTTTCCACGCGTTTTTCCGGTCGTAATTGACTGTTATATGGAAATTACAAGTTGTCACTATATGCAACCCACAACACACCTACCCTTAGTGACAACAAAGTGTCATAATTTCTTTATTTATATTCATTAAAAATCAATACATTAATTTTGGTTATTTTATTGAGGATATATGCAACACAATCAACACCAAAGTACACTTTAAGTTGTTTAGACAACTTCATACACATCAAACAAATAGTTCCCCAACGGCAACATTCTTGTTCAAGGAAGTAGGATGCATGCAACCCTCCAAACTTCTCAAAGCGGTGAAGATGTATTGCGTATCGTTATCAAGAGTTTCGCGCATAATTGCTAATGATAAGTTGCTCAAAGTGAATTACGCCGCGAACTCGTGTGCAAATATCTTCACGGCGCTGCCGTCGCAAGATCAAGCATCCATCACTTCATCCCCTCCCCTCCAACAACCCCCCACTTGTACAGCTACATCTAATTAGCATCGTTCATTAATGTAAGCGTTAATTCAACTTTGCCCCCATTTTCTTATTGAATTTCAAGTGTTTCATGGTAAATACAAATAAAATTTGTTTATATAGGCAACCAATATTACACATGAAAATATATATAGTATAATTGGTTGTATAAATTTCTTGGTGACAGGATGATGTTATTGTATCAAAAGAACGTGAAGTTGTATTGATTTCTGGTAATGCATATGCAACCAAAACAACACCCTGATTGATTCGTGTACAGTTGGTTGCGTATACATCTTAATTACACGCGCTGTCAGAGGGTGAGAGATGCAACCAGACGGAAATCTCAAAATAGTCGCCCGGCACACACATCGATAGATCCAATTGCTATCGATCGCCGCGCCAATATGGCCGCCACATCCTTGTGCACAAGGACAAAGCTAATTAACGCAGAAGCACCGACGAATGAACGCATCGACGGCGTTTCGCAACACATTGATCGAGGTCGGCCGCCCTCCGTGCAAGCAGCGTATGTTACACCGCCTCCGTCGATGGAGTAACATCAAAAGCCTCCCCCTCCCCCCTCCTCCGACGCCACACCATCACTAATGGCGGTTTTCCTTCGTCTTCCAAGAGGTTGCAAATTAATAAATTGCCTCATGCATAACGAGCTGTCATTAATAATCGCACCGGTTGACGTTTCGACGCTCGTTTGACAGCTGAATGAGCGACAGCTGTCAATTAATCTCCCCGCTGTCTACGGCGCTGATTCGAATTGGCAATAAAAAGCGATTAATTTGTGCCGGCGGCCATCTTGGCAGGAAAATTGATGGAAACTTAATGGAATGCAGCTAATCTAATTGAATCTGATTAGATTAGGTCTTACTGGAGTTCCCCCACCACTCTCCAATTCGTCAGCGCCATTTTCTACGTTTTCCCAATTAGATTTCAAGATGGGTAATCTAAATAGTGATTTTCCAGGCAACAACAACCTATGGTTTCAATTACAATGCATGTCTGTTGATTGGGTTGCCTATAATGTACCATTGTATGTGGAGCTTTCAACAAAATGGCGTTCAGCATGATGATATGCATTTGTAATGCATTCGTATTGGTGTATAAACAATGGAATCGCGAGTGTTGTTTACTGGAAGTGATGACAAAACAAAATGTCGGCCATTTCGTGTCCGCGCATATTTCATACAGTTTACTCAATTTATTCAACATTGGTGTTGTTATTGATCACTCTTATGACCTTATCCCCTCCCCCTGTTTGACCCTTCATTCTGCACAACAGGATTTTTGCAGTCATCATATTAAGCAAAAAAAGATGGCGGGAAATATTTGCTTGTTTTCGTCAATTTGCATAAATATGTGCGCAAATTAAACGCTCGGACGCGTAAATAATTGAAATACGGGTCGAGCAAATATGGCGGCAGTGGATTTCATTAGAGAGCCACCATCCGAAACGAGATTAGACAAAATGACGGCCACCGGAATGGCATTACACCGCAACGCCGCGTGCGGAGATCCCGGAAGCTTAGAGCGTTCCTCTTTTTGCGGTCACACACGCTTCCAGAGAGCTTACACATCCGGTTGGTGCGACCTTCCGGCCGTAGTTCATCTAGTTTACTAAAAGTGCAATTTCATTATGTTAGGCAACCAAATTAGCGCGTGAAGGGGATGAATGCATGTTGTCATGTTGTTGACGTGAGGGTAATTAATTCTGGTCCTTGGAGTGGAGATGCATTTTAAAATGCAAAATGACAAGGAGTGTTGTGAAAGTAGGCAACCAAATTAACTCATGAATGATAAATGGGAATGTGATGATGTAAAAGAAAGAAAATGAATTTGTAGTTATAGCTACTCTAAAGGACGACCATTTTATGGAATATTAAACGACAAAATGGCGGATTGTTTGCAAATTTGTTGGTAATTTTATATTTTTCATTTGCAGATTGGAATTTCTCGAAGCTGTGATTAGCAACAACAAGAAAAATGCGTAAATCAAGTGTGCAACTGGTGACGCAGACGTCAGAACCGTTGATCGTCGTCGACGAGCTGGGGGAGCCCCAGGAGGCGGAGCAGTCGGAGTGCAGCTCCTCGGAGGAGTCGCCCACAGCGCATTTCCAAAGTCAGTTCCTGCTCTCTCCATGGCGGGATGCACGCGAAACCCGGAAGTTGTCGCTGCCATCGCCACAGTGCAGCGGCATCACCGCCAGCCAAGTGCGGAGGTTGAGCGAACGAGGTGGTGATTCTGGAGGTGGTCCAGGTCCACGTCAGACGGAGTTTCTGGCGACGCTGTCGCAAGCACCAGCGCCGACTCCTGGTGGACGTCGGCATTCAGTTGTCACCATCAGCAAAGTGCCGCCATCTCTGTTCGGGCGGAATCGACGTGAGAGCGTGGCCGCCTTCCCCAGCAGGGTGCTGGCCGGAAGCGGCAGCCGCCGCGAGAGCATGACAGGCCCTCCGAGCACGGAGCCACGTGGCTCCGTGCACAACCTCCAGCTGGACATCATGGACGACATCGTGCAGAGCCGCAAGGTGCGCATGAAGCTGTGGAACACCTCCAGCGAGAAGGTGTGCGAGCTGAAGGACGAGACGACGGGCGCCGTCCACAAGTACACGTCGGGTGCAGGTGGCGCTGGTGGCGGCGTCGGCGGCGGCAGTCGGCGCTATTCGGACTTTGTCGGCACGACACTAGCGCCCATCCCGAGCTGCTCGAAGCGGCGCGCCAGCGAACTGCCGCAGATCAAGGACGACGGAGGAGGCGGCGCATGTAAGCAACCACCAGCGGCGGGCATAGTCTGTTCCAATACTGATCTAATTTCTATTTTATCGCACCTCACGTCGTCGGCGACCGACATCAACCAGCAGGCGGCGGCGAGCACGCAGAGCCCTCCGGTGGCGACGGGCGGCAGTAATGCCGCGGCGGGCAGGCCGGAGATGAAAGGGTGGGAGGCGCGACGCGCGCGCCTCCGTGCGCACCGCTCGAACAGCTTCGACGCGTCCGTGCTGCACCAGGTGGAGCGCGCCGGCCCCGGTGGAGGTGGCGGCGGTAGCGCGAAGACGCCCTCCGACTGGTTCGCGAAGCGCCACCAGCCGATGGCGGCGAAGACGGGACGCGTCACGCGCGCCCTCACCACCAGCGCCACCTTCGCCGACGAGCTGGAGGCGCGCCGCACCCAGCTGCAGGCGAAGCCGCCCACGGAGCGCAGGAAGCACAAGGTGCTCTGGGACGAGAATAGCGGCTCGGTGGTGGACGCGCAGGTGCTCGGCAACGCCATCGAGGACTTCCTCCGGCGCGACTCCCAGCTCAGTCTGCTCAGTCCACAACCGTCGACGGCGACGGCTCCGTCGGCGTCGCCTCCAGGTGGCGGATCACCAGGTGCCAGCAAGGGCGCTGTCCCAAAGAGATCACCACAACAACCGGCCGCTTCCACGGCTCCGGTGAAGCCGAAGGGATGGTTCGGCACCACGTCCAGCAACAATGCACCTTCAGCAGATGGAAAATGCGACGGTGATGGTGGCGAAGCACCAGCCGCCTCCTGCGAATCCTCTATTTGCGCCACGCTGAAGGACCTCTTCGTCAAATAGCTATTGTCGATCTTCGCGGAGAACCTCTAACCGGGAGCATCGTCATGCACCTGGTGCACACAAAATGGCCGCCTGGAAACAGAACCGTTAGCGTTGTAGAGAAACTATTGCCGCACCACCTGGTGATGTCACCCTCGACGACGACGTCGACGACGACTGAGAACGCGCGTTTGGTTGTTGAACTATTGAACATTCAGCGGACGGAAGCCAAAGAGGCCTAAACAAAAACAAACAAAATCGAAACCGAGTTGACACACAACTGATAGAAGCACACATCCAGCAAAATGTAATCAAATCCTGTAAATAATCGGTATCAATGTAAGAAAACCCTTAATTGATCAAAAAATCATCAAATGCGTTCTTATCAACGCCCGCAACTATGCAACCAAACATACATGTACGTGCTGAGGAGAGAGTTCACAAAGGCAGATCTTTAGAATTTATAAATGTTTACAATGTTAACTAATTAACTCACCGTTGTGCGTACCTATAAAAATCTGAATGTTTAAACGAGAAATTACCTAAATCATGAAACAAAAGCGTTTAAATCTAGAGTTAAGCAACTTAAATCAATGTTAATATGAATGTCTAAAACTTAAGGATTTTGCTGGTTCAAAATCCATAGTAAATTATTTATCAATCAATAATTAGCTCTAATCTACCATCAATTCCAAAAAAGGACCACAAAGAAACAAATATCAATCATAACCAATAATTAGCAAATGAAATCCACACAGAGATTCAAATAAACAAATATTTGTGATTCATGTAATTGATAAATGACATATTTTACTAAATGTTTATCGGGATTATTGTTACAAACAACCCACTAGAGGGTTGGACCTGATACTAATAATGCCATAGTAATCAAAATTTACTCTTCATTATCAGTAGACAATCGTAGCCCAAATCTAATGTTACAAGAGATAATTACAACTAATCAGTAACAAATGTAATAGAATGATTGCAGTTGCAACATTTAAAAACCTCTTGTTGTTATTATACTGGCTAAATAAATTGTAATTAGAGCATTGGTCATTCATAAGCACTATTATCAGATTTAAATCCATGCAAACTGTACCAATTTTTGCATCTACAATCAGGTGTATATTTAGTTGCCTATGCTGAATCTCATGGGCAATTATAAACATTAATGTTGAAGAAATAATAGTCCTAAAATACAAAGAGATTAGAGAACAATCAATGGAGTACTGAACACAATTTTATGCAAGACTGGAGCCCTACCTGGGTTGCTTTCAAAGAAGGGCAATTCGCTGACTTTGAAATGCATTGTCAGTCTCACAATTTAACGCTCTAATTCGCTATCAACACGTGCGTGCTTATCCTGTAGGCATTCAGGACTAAATTCCATCCCACATGATCTGTTTCAAAACATGGTTAACCTAGAAAGGAACAACATTGTAGATGCAAGAAATCCCATCGTACCAGGCACATTCAGCACCAATCTTTGAATGTTAACTCACCAGTAATTGCAGACGAATCAAACAATTGAATCTCATTACGTTCTCCCTTATCAAAACTGTGTACATTACGGCGTCACCAATGAAATGTGCATCTAGAAGCAGCAATTCTAAAGAATGTATACATATACGTTTAGCTAGTTACATGAGTATTTTGTGTATCAAACCAATGTTGTATAGCAAGAGACAAATGTTAGGCGAATAAACAAATAATTTTGCGCTCGTTGAGATAGTAAATATCACCCCAAAGATATTGTAATTACAATTAATTAACTATTGATTGTATTATGAAATTTAATGAAGGTGAGACGTAGGCAACCCCTCTAACTCTACCAAATCAGCTGTTTAGCAACAAATTTACTAAAAATGTAATTTCAAACATAAACAATAACGAATGACGCATTAGCAGGCTGAATTTGATTGATTGTACGACATGAACCGCCGCAAATCGTTCTCAAATGAGCGTTCATCGTCAATCATGTAAACATTTAGCCATGAATAATAAATGTCCTGCATTTGGCGGCAGTTTAACGTCAAAATCAAAGGGTAATCAAGGTTCGAGCGCAAAAACAGAGCATGCAAGCAAGTTGATACTGTATCAAACTAATTCATGGTACTTACAATTGTCTCTCCACGAATAAAATCAATATGTGATGTTTGTTATGAAATCGATGGCTTCTATGAATGCGTTTTTTCTACCCGTTTTTCCCCTGTTCGAATCATCCCCAATTCATTTTTGGTTGCTTTTCGTGTTATTAATCCAGCTGCTAGTTAATTATGCAATATCAATTTATTTGTTAATTAATGATGATGGCATTTTTGTTTGAGCGAACTTCTTTCCAACTTTCCCATCAAATATGAAATGTCAGCGATGAATTATTAAGGATGTGGAAGATGTTTGGGAAAGGAATTCCAAAAGGCAGGGAAAACTTCTATAGGTGCAGTTGGAAAGTTGGAAATATCATCTTTTTATTGAGGATCGTGCTTTGTATGTTTCATACAAACAACATGGGATTTCCCAATTCCCAGATCAATTTCCCTGCTTGCAATCAGCATTGGTTTAATCAAATGAGTCTTAAACAAATTTGGATAATGAATTTTTCAAATTTAAGTTGAATTAATTTTACATTTGAAAATTTCGTGCAAATCTGGTTGCATACATTAACCTCCAATAGAAATCAGCTGATTTGACTTTTCATAATTTTTATGTGATTTTTATATTACAAAAATACGAATTGATGAAGGAACCTTGAATGCAATCATGCTTATTTCATGCCGTGACAAAATCCCATGTCACAACAAGGCATTTGATATGTGGCTGACTAATTTAATGACATCCCATAGCTCGGACATTTCCACGGCGTTTTCCATGTTGTTCAAGCCACAATTCAATGAATAATAGGTCAACTTTGAGGCAGTAGGGCTCTATCCTTGAGATTTCAATTGGAATTATCACACTTCATCGTAATTAAGACGCAAATGACATGTCAGGCGTTCGATCATTGACGAATTGAATATTTCATGCATACAGGGAAAACTCTATTAGTGGGAAATGGGTTGATAATTAGCGTTCCCATGTGGTCTGAAACATTTCCATTCGATTATTTCATCGGTGCTCGCTGCGAGCAACCAATATGAATGTTACATTGCTCTTTTTGCCATCAGAGAGAGAATTGTTTCCGTGTTTCATAAGCATGGAATGACACAACATAACATGAAACATTCCAATTCTCAAGTTCAATCAGCATTTGCATTGGCTCAAGTTTCAATATGAAATCATTTGCCATGCAATGAATCATTGCTATGTAATTGACATTGTTATTAACAGACCATGCTCAACCTGAATTGGTGTGCTAACAACAATTTTTTGAGATATTTCATCGTTTTTGGTTGTTTCCATGATGCATGAATGACCTTGAGCGACCTCGATGTAATTTGGCAAAAATAACAATAAAATTCATCCAATTCATTCTTTAACTACATTCCAATCATTCCCTTTGATGAATTACTCTCTATGGGTTGATGATTTAGTTGTCTGATAAGGGATTTATTGTTGTATGATGTGTAATCATTGAGAAATTGTTGCAATAATAATATGTAATCAATGAATATAAATGATAATGGAATGAATTTTAACCGGTGTTTACTCAAAAAACAATCGCGGCGTTACTTGCGCATTTACATAGCTAAACCCACAAATAATAAATGATATGATTCTTATCGAAAATGTGTTAAGCTGTATATCATTTGATAGCATAAAAAATAGATTTCATCGCTTGAAATCCCAAATTTCATTCCCAAGCATGGTCCAATATAACCTAACCTACAAATGCAACCAAAAGGGCTTTAAAATGCAACCCCTTGCTTACAGGACAGCTCAACATGTTTCGTTGTTTACTTTCGATTTCCGACCGAAATATGCGCATTATTGATTGCCCCATTCGAGTCCGGTTGCCCTTGCATGTACCTATTACATTAGTCATTACAGCATTGCCAATGGTGGGCCCCAAACGTGCCGCTGGGCGCTTGAATAATATACGTGGGGGGCCCACGTTGTTGTACATTGTGCATGTGTGACTTCATGAGCAATTACTCGCGAGTCAGGCGATTCGATTCGGCGACAAATGTTGTCGTAGGAAGTTTCCATTTGCGCGAATTCGATGCAAATGCGGGGATATCAAATGCGGTGTGGTTCAAGGTAGCCCCCCTCCGAGACGCCAGCACGCTGAGCATTCCGTCTAGTCAAGATTAAATTACTTTATTTAACATTTAACAAAATTGGCTGTCTCCAAACGAAAAACATGTAAACGTGGAAAACAGACTGCGCGCTTGAAACTATTACAATTATTGGCTGTCGTGAGCAAACTATACAGGTAGAGGCTACTAGGATCATCAGCGCAGTACTTTTATGTATGAAAAAATGCGTAATTAAATGCCGGACCTAGCTTATTACTTGTCGCTACAGTGAAATCGCTTACGTGATTAGTGGAACACCCAGTATCTTAGAGACTAAAAGGTATGAACAGCTTTGTTTGCTTTGATGCTGCATTGAACGTGTGTGGTTTGTACAAATCAATTTACTTGTTTATGTGATTTCCACTCGCTTGAATTTCTCTAATCGTTAGTTAAACAGTTTGTTGAATGTGGGATGTGGTTAGCGTTATACAACGTACATGATACAACAAACCGAAAATGGAGGAATGATAAATTTTGTATGCCAATAATTAACAAATCAGTTAACAAATGAGGAAACAGTGGTTTGTTGGAAGTCACATCAAGATGTTCGAGTAATAGTTTCTTAAAAAAAAGTTGTATTCATTTGTAGCATACTTCCATCTTATTTCGCAGTAAAAATCAAAGAGTATCAAAATAAAGTGAATTTATCCGGAACCTTGGGGCGTTGTTGTTGATGTTGTCGGGCCTACAGAGGCTACGTTTGGTACTGAACGTGTGGGGGGCGAAAACCAAGAGATTCGGCAAACGAATTTCGAAAGATTTTTGGGTGTTTCTCTGGTAATGTTCGATTTGGGTGAATGCATATCCCATCGCCGATCGCACCAACGACAAACTCTCCGTTCTCTCCACTCCTGCTGTTGTCGACGAGGAAACATTGTTGAAGGGACGTGGTGGAGCTCATCTACAGCTGTCCGGAGCTCTCGATCTTGAGCTTTTTGCTCGTCTTGCCGGACTGCGAGCCGAAGCCCTCCATCTTCTTGACGATGTCGAGGCCCTCGATGACCTGCCCGAAGACGACGTGCTTGCCGTCCAGCCACGTCGTCTTCGCCGTGGTGATGAAGAACTGGGAGCCGTTCGTGTTCGGCCCGGCGTTCGCCATGGAGAGGATGCCCGGTCCGGTGTGCTTCAGCGAGAAGTTCTCGTCGGCGAACTTCTCTCCGTAGATCGACTTGCCTCCGGTGCCGTTGTGGTGCGTGAAGTCGCCACCCTGGCACATGAAGTTCGGAATGATGCGGTGGAAGACGGAGCCGGAGTAGCCGAAGCCTTTCTCGTTCGTGCACAGCGCGCGGAAGTTCTCGGCCGTCTGTGGCACGACATCATTACGCAACTGAAACCCCAAAACAAGATCAGTTAAAATCATCCATGTGCAACAAATATTTCAGCCGGCATTTTCGCAAAACGTGCATTCATTGTGACGTGAAGCACACACACGAGAAACAAAATGGCGGCCTTGAAGATCAGCACTCAGCATGCAATTTCCAGTCGGTTTGAGCGTTGATACGAGTGGTGGATGTAATGGGAGTGTTGGGTGGACGTGGGGGACATCTTCGAGCGTATTTTCGCTGATGCAGCACGCGAAATGAGTCAGCGTTCCGGTGCGCGTAATGGCGGCCGGCGTGTGTGCGGCACGTCAACCGGCATCCGGCTGGGATTGGGATTTTCGGCGGAATTTTCGGTACATACCTCCATCACGATGCGGCCCAGGGGCTGTCCGTCGGCGGAGACGTCGAAGTACACGCGTGGCAAACCCATCTTTTCAGCGTAGTGGCGGGCGATCGAGACTGCAGCGAAATGCGGACCAAGTGTTGACCTACGAGCGAATGCGCTGGTCGAGCAAGTGAGAGAGCGGGCCGTGCGGCTGAGCGCGAAGAGGGCCATGTTAGCGGAAATGACGGCGCTGATCAGCGCCATCGACCGCTCGACGCGCCACTTGCTCCCCACTCGAGCCAAAAAACGAATTTTCAAGATAAAATTAGCCTTCAAGCCGGCTGTTATCTATTTGTAGATGATCCCCACGTTCACCTTTCCTGCAACAACATTCGGGTGAGTTGTGTAATATTCCAATTTAAATCTCATTAGAAATCTGATAATTCCAATTTACAGTTTTCAATTCCAATTACATTGCAACAATCATTTAATATAATTCATATTCATGTTTGTAGGTTTATTCCGGAAACAGAAATTTGAAAATTTTGATTCGGGAATCTTCGGATAAACAAATATATTTTGTGAACGCAACGTGCCGTGATGAATATGCTCGCTCCATATGATGTATATGGCAGATCACAACTCACCGAGAGGCGCTGGCGTCGCTGCGTGGAGAAATCTTTAGCGCGCATCCGCGTAACCTCGAAAAAAAATGGACGCCTAGTGAGCCGAGCATGCAGCGTCCATTACGTAAATCAATCAAATCGCATCAAAGTTGGCGAGAAATCACCCATCGAGGGATAAATGTGTGGTGGGCAGGCATTGAGGAAGCGCCGTGAGTGAAAGATGAGCAATCTGGGCCCGTATGGCGGGGCCGGCAAGAACGGGCCATGGTCGCGTGCGGCCAGCGCACCGAACAGCAGTCTTGTCGCTGGCAACAACCTCGTCGCGAGCACCAGCCTCCAGCAGCAGCTGATGAACCAGGCGGCCGCTGCCGGCGTCAACCAGCTGAACACCAACATCATGCCCTTTCAGCAGCAGCAGGTCTTTCAGAGCATGCAGAGCCTGCAGCAGCAGCAACAACAGCAGCAGGTCCAGCAACAGCAACAGGGTTTGACGATTGGTCTACAACAGTTACCAAATCCAGCAGTGAGCCTCGCAGGAGGTGGCCAACTTAACAACCAGTTGTTTCAGCAAGTCAGTGCTGTTACATACCCCAATCCCAGGGCATTGAATGCAACAGCCTTCCAGACTGCGAAACCTGCAAACATCATGCCCAGTAATGCGTCGACTGCGGTGGCGAACTCCACGCAGAAGGTGTTCACTGGCACCGTCACAGCCGTGCACGACAACTTCGGATTCGTCGACGAGGACGTCTTCTTTCAGACGTCAGCATGTGTCAAAGGATCGAATCCCATGGTTGGAGATCGAGTGCTCGTGGAGGCGCTCTTCAACCCGCGGATGCCGTTCAAGTGGAACGCCACGCGCATCCAGGTGCTGCCTATGACGGGCGGTGGAGGTGGCGGCATGCAGAGCACACCGGCAGCGAGCAATCGCCCCCAGAAGGCGTTCAATGCGATGGCGAACAACTACAACGCGGTTCCTCCACCTTCTGACGCCGGTAATGGCGGTGGAGGTGGTGGCTTCAGTCGCAACCGGCCCAAGGCGGTCGGGGGTGGACGCGTGAGGGAGCGTTCACGTGATCGTGACCGCGACGACGATGAGGTTGACCGGAAGCGACGTCGTGAGGAGCGGATTCGGGAGCGGGAGAAGGAGGAGAAGAAATCGCCTCTGAGGAGGAGGTCGCGCAGCCCCATGTCCAGTCGGGGGCGGATGCGCACACGCATGGTTCCTAGATACATGGTGCAAATACCAAAAATTGCACTTGATTCGTAAGTTTTAAATTTATAATTTTCGGACATTTTGTTTGACTGCCATTTTGTTCATTAATCTCCAGGTCTGCTGCCGACGTCCTGGAGGTGCGACGTCGTTACGCCAATTTGTACATACCGTCCGACTTCTTCAGCAGCTATTTTCGATGGTTGGATGCATTTCCTGCTGATAAACCCTTCGCATTGAACAAACCCTGTTCATTTCACATCATGAACAAGGCAATCGACCCGGTGTCTGAGAACGACGCTGTTTTGGAACCCCCTGATGCTGATTATCTCTTCTCTGCCAAAGTGAGTTTTTAAAATTTCACTTTTTTAACATTTTTCAAAAAATTGTGCATTCACTCTAAGCAACTCACCGTACTCATAGACTATATGCAATTCCTCATACACCATACACTGTATGCAACCCGTGATACACCATCGAAACTATATGCAACCTGTAGTACACCTTGCGTAATGTAGGCAACTGTTGATACAATGAGTTGAAATTTTGTAATTTTTTTTTAGGTTATGCTCATGTCAGTGCCTGGAATGGATGATATTTACCAAAAATGTTGCGCCATGGCAGAGGATAAAGACCGCAGGAATCGTGACAGTGAGGAACGAGATTATGTGCATCCAACGCGTCTGATCAACTTCCTGGTGGGGCTACGAGGTAAAAACGAAACGATGGCAATTGGTGGACCTTGGAGTCCCTCACTTGATGGAGAAAACCCAGAGAAGGATCCATCCGTCCTGATTAAGACTGCAATTCGGACGTGCAAGGCTCTCACGGGCATTGACCTCTCCAACTGCACCAAATGGTAAGTCATGAAGACATTCTCATTTTTCAAAGGTCAACCTCCTGTGAGCAACTTGAACAACTGAAGGTCATAGTTGTAAGTAGCTGCAGGGCGCCACCAACACAACAATCCCCGTGTCCCAATGCACCAGGTCTCGCTGAGGATGATGTCACACCGGCTGCGATTCGTTGGTTCGCTTCTCGTGTATCTCTGGGTTTCTTTCTTTCTTTTTTTTGTGCATTGTTGGCCCCTCAATTCGCACGATTGCGTATGTGTTTGACCGGCTGACCGGTATTATGTTTACTGATAGGTACCGCTTCGTGGAGCTGTACTACCGGCGCGCGGACACCGGCAAAAGCAGGCAGGCCGGAAGTAGCAGCGCGACGGCGACGGCGGTGGCGAGCGGTGGGGCCGCCAGCGGCGCTCCCAACCCGACCGCCTCTTCCTCCCCAGCCGGACAACAACACCAGCAGCAGCAGCCGCAGCCGCAACAACAGCAGCCACGCGTCGAGACCGTCGTGCTCTTCCTGCCCGACGTGTGGAGCTGCGTGCCCACGCGCCTCGAGTGGGACGCGATGCAGCAGGCCTACCGGAAGCAGCTGGAGCGGCAGCTGCGCGCCGCCGACCCCGAAGCGGACGAGGCCGGCCAGCAGGGCGATGAAAAGGCATCTAAACCTCCATTTATTTCTCATTTCCTTGACGCGCGCCGAACAAGATGGCGCACCGACGTGTGTGTATGCCCTAGGTGCGTCGCACGCGACGTCATCCCCGACGCCCATGGTGGAGGCTTGGAGCGACCTGTGCGAGCGCCATTTTGTTCCGATGCCATCAAAGCCACGACGATGGCGGCCATGAACGAGTTGATGAATGTGTGCGATGTGTTGTCTCTTTTAGTTTCTCATGCGTCTTTTCCACGCACTAACGATTGCTATTTTCTTGTTGCACCTCCAGGAAGAGGAACCTACGACGGGCGACAAGGCAGAACCCACGCATCACTCGCTGCTGGACCCGAAGACGATGTCCGTCCCGGATCTTCGCAAAGAGCTGAAAGCACGTTCAATCAAATGCAGCGGACTCAAGTCACAACTCATTGCGAAGCTGTCTAAGCAGTTGAAGAGCGAAGCGGCTAAGACGGATGACTCCAAGGAGGCTGATACCGATGCAGAAGGTGTTGGAGCGAGCACCCATGAAGACGACAAACGTACGGACGCCATCGACGAGAAACGCCTCGACGAGAAGGAACGCCAACAGCTGGAGAAGCGCTACACTCTCCCGGAGCAACAGCACATCCTGGTGCACCCATCACGAACGGCCAAGTCCGGGAAGTTCGATTGCACTGTAATGTCGCTGTCGTTACTCCTGGATTACCGACCGGAAGACACCAAGGAGCACTCCTTCGAGGTGTCTCTCTTCGCCGAGTTGTTCAATGAAATGTTGATGCGCGATTTCGGCTTTTGCATCTACCGAGCATTACATGAACTCCCGGAGAAGGCGCGTACAGACAAAGACGACAAAAAACGCGACGACAAGCGCAAACCTGACGATGAGAAGAAAGACAAAGATCGACGTGGAGAAAAGAAAGGTAGCGTCAAGTCAGATCACGATTCCGACGAGGATGACTTCGACGACGACGACGATGTCAGCGGCAAAGAGAAACGCGGCAAGGATCGCGGCAAAAAACGTGAACGTCCACGAATGTATACGAAAGAACGCCACCTTTTGCTGTCGTTCATCTACTTCGATCAAACGCATTGCGGCTACATCTTCGAGAAAGACATCGAGGAGTTGTTGTACACGCTCGGGTTGAATTTGTCGCGAGCGCAAGTTCGCAAACTCGTCGGGAAGGTCATCAGTCGCGACTCGCTGCATTACAGAAAGCTGACTGATAAGCCTAAGGAGGAGGACTTCATCGTCATCGACGACTCGGAGCGCGATAGCAATTTGGAGGAGTTGGCAGCGGGTAATAAGAAATTACTGCCGATTTTTGTTGATGACGCACGCGCCTCCAGCGAGCAGAAGGTGGCATCTGGTGGAGACAATGGCGACGGTTTCGTCATGTTTCGTGGAGGACTTCTTGATGTCGCCACGTTGTTGGCTCAATTGGATCGCAGTCAGAAAGCGCGGATTGATACTGAGGCTCGAATGATGGAAATGAAGGCCGAGAATACAAGACTGGCTGAAAAGTATCAGAAGGCAAGCAATACGGTGAAGACGCTCACCACAGACCTGAAGGAGTACAAGGAGAAACTCAAGGTTACGGAGGATTCACTTCATCGAATCACGGTATGTTCAAAAAACCAATTGGAAATTACAACATTTCATTTTTAAGTTTGGTTTTTCGTATGTCAATTATTTGCACATTTTAGAACAGTGTTGAATAATATTTTTGCAGGCTTGTTCGAAACTGTTCCAATCAACACTCGTTGACATTCGCGAGAAAATCGACCCGGTGCTCCAGAGCACCACGTCCAACACACATCGCAGTCGCTCCAAGGATAAAGACAAGGAGCGCCGCGAGGAGTCAAAATCGCGCTGGGAAAAAGACTCCACGAATAGCGCCAATTCGGCGCACACAAATAGTACAAACTCGAATTCGAACGCCAACAGCGTCGACGCGAAACCAGCGACCGTCGTTGAGAACAACGTCGAGGACGCCAAAAGCGTTGTGAAGGTCGAGGAGAAGATGGAAGAGGAAGAGGAGTCCGCTTTCAAAGCGGAAGTCATCGACGAAGTCGGCGAGATCGACCTGAACGAGGCCGACATCGTCGCCAAACAGGAATGAGCATGCGCTGCATTACGTTATCCAATTTTCGTTTTCGTTTCTTTTTTTAAGGAGTTTACTTTTAGTTGGTTTGTGTTGGTTGGAGAGTTGATCCACATTATCAAGCTGATAACACAATAAATGCTCAAGGATGGACACCAATGCACGTGCAATCTCATCTAGGGAGCAAGACGGCGGAGAAATGAGGAAGGACGGCCATTTTGTGCTGTGTCAAAATACCATGTAATTGCCTCCCGTCTCGATCAATAGTTTCATTTCCTCGCTAACCGCTGATTATATAACGTATCACAGAACATAATTATAAATAGTAATTTGAGAGACGACACACGAATTGACAACAATGATATGCGTCAGTTGAGATTTGAGGAGACATCCACACATACATTACAAGGACCATGCACACCCTTAGAGACTAATGATATATAGATAATTAATTGCGTATAAAATATGCTGAAAAGTCAGTTTGTAGAGCGACTAAACTAGTTTGAGCGATCGCTCTCTGCGACCGAGGGCGTCGTCACCCCGTTACCAATGTTATTGTACAAATTCTCCTGATTGTTATTGCTTGCGGTTGCACTGTTGCTACTGGTATGCGATGCACTAGGAGTCGCGTTGAGGGTGCTCGCGGAGACGTTGAGCTCGCGGTCACGTGACGCGCCCAGCATGGAAGGCATCTGCTGGTAGGTCGCCTTCCAGGTGCTCGCTGGTCTCGAATAGTCCAAATGGTCGTACTCCAGCTCTAAATTACCAAAAAATCAATTATCACGTTCAATAGATCTTTTGTACAGCTTGAATTTCAAACATTTAAAATGGCAGCCGAAAGCATGAACTGTAACTACGGATTGAGGCACTTACTTATTTGTAATACTTCCGTAAGTCAATACCTGCCAAAGCCATCCCAAACATATTAGGATAAAAACTGTGTAATCAACGCATTTGAAACTTTGCTTTTCGTTGAAAGCAATGCGTCAAATCCTCTTAGATTTAAGCTTGGAGATGTATCAAGTATGTAACGTGTAAATGGACCACTCACCGATATCCTTGCAGTCCTTCTGCTGGATCTCGTCGTAGACGTGGTCCACTTTGTCGATGCTATTGTAAATGTTCGGATTCGTCGCGTCCGCTTCGCGATTCTTTAGTGAATTCAGCTCGCTGGATCGGCTGCTGTCGTCGTCATCTGTTGAACAACATGGCGCTGCCAGACGCTGACGGTTCAAGTTGTTCTGTTTCGTGAGATTATTCCGTACGAGAGTCGCGTTATTTAATAGACTGACGTCGTCGTCTTTTCGGGTTCCGTTCTGATACGAATACACCGGGTTGTCGAAATGATTCCGATCTGAAAACAATAGAATTGACAGTTGTAACAACCATTTTGTATCCTTGCAAAGTCGGCCATCTTGTTCAATGCAAATGGTCGAACATTTTGTAGAAAATCCTCTTGTTGAATGTCATTCCCCCTCGCCATATTGTATTTCAAGAAAGGATTGACATTCAACAAGATGGCGGTTCATTACCTGTAATAGTGACATTACCTGCAGGATATCCGGTCGCAAAACCGTTCTGATTCGCGATATACTGCACGTGCGCGATCTCAGTACGTAAATTCGCCACGCGGCGTTGATAATACCGATGAATTGCGAAAATGATGGCGGCCACCAGGACGCACAGGAAGAGGAATCCAATAATCGCACCAGGACTCCACGAGCTGTCCTCACGTTCCTGTACATTTCGTGCCACGAGGGACTCGTCGCAATTTGGACCCGCGAATCCCGACCTGCAAATGCACCCTTTGGCTGGATGACACTGGAAGTACTCGCTGGTACATTCGCACGGATTCATGCAGTGATCCCCATAGTATCCTTCAGGACATACTGGAAAACGAATGGTAAGCAATGAACTGACTCTATACGACTAATTAACGTACTTTCATTGCATCTGAACCCGGTCCATCCGGGTTCGCATCGACAGACGCCATCATTCGCCCGGCACTTCCCGTTGTTCAGGCACTTGCAGTGCTGGCTGCAGTTGATCCCGAAGTATCCCTCAGGACAAGGCTTATTGCAGAACTCCCCAGTGCGTCCAGGACGACACTGGCATTTTCCAGTCACGTGATGGCATTCGCCGTATTGGCATTTGCACGTCTCCAGGCAGTTCTTGCCGTATGTTCCCACAGGACATGGATGCTCGCAGGTGAGTCCAATGTATCCCGGTCGACATACGTATTCTCCTGTTACATGGTCGCATGTGCGATTGCCTACATTTGCAAATGAAACACAATCAGAACAAAAGCATTATTTGTTTGTGAAATATTACTGATTGCAAGTTCGGGACATTTTTGTTTGCAGCCAATGCCGTAGTATCCTCTGGAGCATGGTTCCTGGCATTCAGGACCTTGCCAGCCGCGTGCGCAGACGCATTCCCCTGTTGATGCATCACAGGATGAATTATTCTGGCAGTTGCAATCCAGGTCGCAGTGTTCGCCATATTTTCCGAGTGGACATGCAGATTCGCAACGAACGCCTGAAATTTAAGGTGAGAATCATAATTTGCACATCATTTCGTTGGGTTTTAAACAAAATCTACAGGAAGTAACGCTACAATTTTGGTTTTTAGACTAACTGACCTTTCCATTCGGTCTTACAATGGCATTTTCCGGTGGCAGGATCACATCCATTATGATGGTCATCTACGCATTGACACATCTGTTTGCAATCAGGACCGAAATATCCTGGTTCGCAATGCATCTCGCATTGTTCCCCGTGATAACCCGGACCGCAAGTGCAAGTTCCTGTCCATCAAAACGCCAGCAACAAAAAAGGACACATGCGGGTGGAACCAAAATGGCGGATTACCCAAACATAAAACAAAATGGGAAACAAAAAACAACATTAGCATCGACTACGTCCGGCGTTCTACACGAGGTGAGTGCGTCTACCATTTTGCGGGTTGCATGCGGCCCCATTTCTACACGTGCATTTCTCCTGGCATTTGAGTCCGTAGCGGTCACCGCTGCAGGGTCTGTCGCAGTAGCGGCCCTCCCAACCTTCGGTGCACACGCATTCGCCGGTTTCAGCGACGCAGGTCGCCCCGTTGCGACACTGGCACACTTGGGCGCAGTCTTCGCCGAAGCGTCCCAGCGCGCATGGGGTCTCGCAGCGCGGGCCCGTGAACCCCGACGAGCAAATGCACGTGCCATTCACCGGAGAGCATTGCGCATTATTCGCACAATCGCACGTCTGCAGACAACCCTTTCCGAAGGTGAGCAACGGACAAGGCCGACTGCAGTCGTGGCTATTCCATCCCGGACGACAACTGCACTCTCCCGTCCACGGATGGCACATCTCCGTGTTGTCCTGGTTACAGGCACACGCATTCGCACACCCAGGACCCCATAATTTGTCAGGACATTGCCTGGCGCTGCAATTACGCCCCATCCAGCCGTTTGTGCACGTGCATTTGCCGTCAATGTGCGAACATTTCGCTGCATTCGCACATGTGCAATTTGACACGCAGTTCACGCCGTACGTACCCTCGGGACATGTATCCAAACACTAAAAATTCATTCATCATCATCATTAATCATTGGAATTTAACTCTCGAAGATGACTTACTCGATCACCACGGAATCCTGGTTGGCATTCGCAGGCTCCAGTCACGTGATGACAGGAAGCTCCATTGTAACAAACGCATGCTTCACCGCATTGCTCTCCCCAAAATCCGAAAGGACAACGATTTGCACATACAACTCCCGTCCAGCCGGCCCTGCAGAAGCATTCCCCTGTTTCCGGGTCGCACGTGCCGCCATTTTGACACCTGCACTCCGATTTACACTCACTTCCGTGTTTTCCTGCAGGACACTTGTCATCACACCTAAAATCATCATTGTAAATCCTAGAAAATTAACAAATTCGTTTTTTTACAGTGGTCCCATCCATCCAGGATCGCAGTGACATTCACCGGAAATATGGTCGCATTCCCCATGTTCGCACATGCAACGTTCTTCGCATCCTTGCCCATATCGACCTGGAGGACACTTATTCTCGCAGAAGGTGCCCGTGAAACCCCTGGTGCACTGGCAGGAACCATCGAAGGGATCGCAGGTTGCATTATTCTTGCATTCGCATATTTTTTGGCATTCACGACCGTAGAAACCACTCGGGCAAGCTGAAAATAATTCGTAAGTTAATTTTCATTTCAAACCACTCGTCACACAACACTGTATGCAACTTGACATACATCATTGTTGTATGCAACTTGTGATACATCATTGTGGTATGCAACTTGTGATACATCATTGTTGTATGCAACCCTACATACACATGTCGGTGTGACGTCATCGTGACGTGCACTCCAACATGGCCGACGTCGTTAAAATTGTGCATTGTCAGTGAAAGAGTTTGTTAACATACAGATATCACATTGGGGTCCTCCGTAGCCAGCTTCGCATTTGCAGACATCGGGGGCAACGCAGGAACCGTGGAGGCAGTCGTCGGAGCATACGGGGACACAGGCAGTTTCACCGGCGTTCTTCACATAACCTCTGCAGCAGTCTTCCACCGGCCTGTTCTTCACAATCGTCTGGGTCTTGTACACCGTCTTGAACTCGATCTTGTACTTGGAGCATCGTGGAGGGACGTTGAGACACCACACATAGGTACGCACCTGATACGGTTGTTTTTCACTTACTCGTACCGTTATTGTTTGTCTGCAATCAACAATCACATCGAATCAAATGCGAAACACATGCAGTAGAAATACGTACGGTTCTTGTCGTATGCACACGTTGGGCCCCTCGAGCAATCCACTCGCTATGTCGAGCAATGTGAAACAGTAGAGCGCCCCAAAAATGATAACTTTGGAAGATATTGGTTTTGTTTGAGCAGCCATTTTATGTACTTCGTGTTGCACGATGTAATTGATGTTTTATGCGTTGTTTTTGTGGAAGATTTGTAATGATTGTCGACATTTGCAACATCCGCTCGTCAACGATGAGCTATCTTTTCCTTGTAGTCTGCACGATGCTGATAGCGCACTGCATTGCTTCCTGAAACAATTGGAAATATCAGAAATTGATTCTCTGACGATGAGAGAAACTCATTAATTAATGTTAACCGGTCGAATTGTGTACTGACCCACTAATGCAGCGAGTAACTGCTCGTTTCGGGCAATTTGCATACAAACAACGACATCATTACATCAGCAACGTTTGTGCTCGTACATAAATGAAGGCTATTTTAATAATAAGGAAGCTGTAGATGCGGCTATAACTAGATGTGCATTCCGCAGGTGATTGTTTAAATGACAATTGACACATTTTGATTCGTTGTGGTTGTAACGCATGTTTATTTATAAATTTCAATTAGTTTTTGGCCAAATTCCAATTGCAATTAACATGGTAAATGTTTGTTATAGGCAACCGGTCATACACAGCTATGTAACATCAGTTGCATTTCAATGTATGACATTTGGATGCAATTGGAGGTTATCATAATCAAGCAGAATTTTTGCCGGTCTGCAATTGTTATCAGTGTGAAGCACGGTGTGAATGGAACAAGTGAAAGCATGTTGGAACATTTTCCATTCCAAGTGGAAATATTTTGTGTAAGTTCTAGAAAATATTAGTAGACATTTAGCTGAGCATGTACTGGCATTGCATTATGTTATGGTGCAGGTGTTACATTGAAATCTTTGTCTTGTTGCAGGTCCCAAGTAACATGTGGAGTCATGTTGATTTGGTGCAAAGATAACTTGGAACCTGAATCCAGAACCATTGAGCGAAACCATGCAGGAGTTGCAGTTCAACATGACAATGGTGATAATACCTTTGCTTCTTCAAGAAATTCATCAACAAACTGGTATGATTGAATTCTCTTAATTTTAATGATAAAATATTGCCATTGGAATTATTGACAATAGATTGTAATAACGTTTCTTATAGGCAACCTGTCACATCCATCGAAGCTACACCGGTTGCCTAGAGTGATTGGACGTTCTGAAAATCCGCCATTTAATCGGACGTCATCCGGACCAAATTTGTGGACAATTTGCAGTTTCTTCAGGATTTCTTCGACTCTAACAAGGTATGTGCAAATTTTTTTAACAAATATACGTCCCATTGTAACTACACCCATGGAAACGCTGCCATCGACATCTGCCATCGCTTCTGATTCATCTCGTTAACACATCCACCTCCGGACTGCATTTGGACTCATCTTTCCGCATCAATATTTATAATTGCCTGGAGTTAAGTAATCGGCGGAAGCAACATTAGTCAGCTAACGAGACACAGACAGCACGAACGAACCAATCGACAAGTCACCCTTTTGCGGTTTGCTACAAAACACGAACAGTAAGCAACATCTGGTAAGCTCATGTGGATATATGAACATTTGCGGTTTGTTGAATCAGATTCGCAATTAACTCTGCACATGCCCCCATTGCCCCCATACAAACTGAATTAGAAACATGTTTAGCGCAATTTAAACCTGAAATTTTAGGATTTCATCTGGGATATATTTATAACTCGTGACTTGCAAATGCAAAAGTCCTTGAACTGTTATTATTGATGGCTCATTAAGTCATTGATCCTGATGAGGTCTTTCATCATGAAACTTCCCAGCGACTCGGTTATCACTTCGTCGATATATAATTTAATATTTGCCCTGATAACAATGCGGTTGAATATTGACATTTTGTCTTTGTAATGCGAGCATTGTGATGTTCAACGCTAAGTAATGTTGTCGGCGTATTTAAAGTAAGTCATGAACAATGCGTTTGATGCGGCTTTAAGTTCAGCTCATTGGGAGTTGAATGACCAGTGAACGTTTCGAACCACGTCCAATGAGAGCAGTAAAACACAAACTTGTTGGCTACTACTTGGTACGCCAGCCACTGAAGCAATTGAAGTCTTGAGTCAATAATCGTTTTTGGTTGGTAAATACTCTCATTAAATCGAATGCAGTGCACGTGCACTATTCTTGCATCCATGCAGTTGTTTTCAAACAATCCAGATTCGCTTTGTGTTTATTATTAGCTTAAGATGTTTTCTGGTTCAAGTTGAGAGTTAATTTTGAACGTAGCAAAGTATCACTGAGGAGAAGTTTAAGAAGAGTTTAAGAGAACACCAAGTTTTGTTAAAATTGCGGAAATTATCATGGAATTTGTTTGCAAATTTATGTAGATATTTAACATTGGTATTCTAAACATAATGTAGACAATGAAGGAATGCTTTAAATATTTTGCTCATTTGTCGTGTTGACATTCAACCATGCAAATGAATCACAATAATTCATTCGAGTGTGTTTTGCACACCTTGGGTTTGGAGATTTTTTGGTTCGTAGATGAAAAAAAATTTGCAAGTGCTGCGAACAACATTACAAGAATCCAATATGCACTCATTATTGATGTGCAATTCTTAGATCATTAAGTAATGAAATTTATGTTATTTAGGTCAGTTAAAAAAGGAATTTAGGGCAATTTTTTGGACTTGTGAAATTTTACAATAAGTTATATGCGTTTTCCAATTAGGATCTTTCCCATTGTTATCAGTCAGTATAAAGCGTCAATGCAATCTCAGGGCATGAAACGACTAGAAATGCATCGTTGTTGCTATTAATTTATGCAATAGCGTCGACACGACAATTGACCTACAAATACGATTATTCTAGTTATGGCAACGCACTCGTGGTTCTAATATTATTTAAAACTAAACTCATTGAACTACTTTGTTGAAAAGTTTTCGTTGTTTATTTAGTTGACTCTACTTTTTTGAGTATACTTTGTAACGTCATAATAATTATCATAAAACATTGATAACCTCGTCAGAGTTGTCGTTCATTCGATATTTTAGTTTTAGTCAGGGTTATCGCGACTGCCATTTAAGAGACAATGAGAGGATTTCCGGAATCGTCCCCTCTGTGATAACATATGTCCTGATAACACTTGCATATCGTTATCAGAAATGCACAGCGTTTCTAGTTTAGTGTCTTTAAAGTATTGAAAATCCAAAATCCCAGTAGGTTTATTTCCCAGCAAATATTTATGTAATTGCGTTACAAAACAATGCAAATTGCTAATTAAGCAAGTAAATCAAATGAATAACAAAGCGAATTCGATGAATTGCGCACTCTCAAACGCATGACTAATTAACTTGTCACATAATCGCGAACTAGACTCGGTTAAATAAACAATTTAGTGCTTAATGCGTTTATTGATGCGACTAATTATTGACACAATTGCTTCGTTGTGTGCTGGTGCTCCACATTTTTCAATGTTTTTCGCCTATCATTGCAGAATTTCAATCGCTACTGTTTGCACATTTCCCATCGTTGTATCTATCACAAGTAATTAAATGCACGCATTCATTAGCGTTGTCGATTAAATCACTGTCTTTCGTTGAATTCGTCGCCTTAATCGACTTCGTACATTGGTCGCGCATTGGTCATTCGTATATCGGAATTGGGGACAATGTGTAATCGCGATAATGATAACGGGAATGTGCGCAATGTTGGACGCTCGCACAATTCGCGACAGAGTGACGCATCAATTCGATGCAATGCAAGTGATTGCAAGGCGAACCACAGAGTTAAGCGAACGGCTAAATGATTGGAGAAAGTTGCATTCATTCATGTTATTGAACAAAAGGTTTTGCAAACTGTGTCGACCTTTTATTTCCGGTA
>JARJDZ010008510.1:0-11246 GCA_030264555.1 Aleochara sp. GC000083 | reverse complement strand
GCTGAGTCGAATCTTCGCCACGCATACTGCATCGCCGATATTAGCGTTCGAAAATACTGATCCCCATCGTGCCGATTAGCGAATTAACGAGCTGCCCGTCTTGGATGATAGCATTTATTAGATCACCGATTTAAGCGTATAATCGCGATAAAAACAATGAAAATGGTGAGGGTTATAATCACAGATGAGCGACGCGGCCATGCATCATGCAACAGTCACACGCGGCGGAAGAAATCTGTAATATTCTGTAATATGATTAAATAGTCAGACACTGGGGGCGCTCGGTATTCTTCAAAAAAGACATTTGGCAACGCCGTATGATCACGTGACATGTCTGTTAGAAAAACAGTTGAAAGATTCGTTGTTTGACGGTTTGGTATTGCTTCGTCATGTTTTATCAGTTTTGTTTAATAATTTGTGTAAAGTGCAATAATTAATCAAATTATCAGGTGAGTCGAATAACGCCTTTTACGTATTTATTTACATGTGCGTGCGGGTATCATAGTAACAATGACCATAACAACAAATTCAACTTTGCAATCTAATGGGATTATCATTTAAGACCTTCTTGGAATGTTAAGGTCTTATTACTTTCTAATTCGTTCTGCATTTCAACCGTCATCTTCTTATATTTCTCTGCTAATTGCTGATTTTTCTCAACTCCTACAACAAGACAAGAATTGTCAATCAAATTATTGAAATTATTTGTAGCTTACCATCTCCCTTGGCATACATTTGGCTTAAATTAGCACAACTATAAATGTTTCCTAGATGGCAACCTTCTTTTGCATATGTAAATGCCATTCTCATATCAGGTTTTGAAATGAAATCCTTCGGCTTGTTTGTTTTTGGATTTTTAACCCCTGAGATAAACATCCCTGACAAATAGTAGCAAGCATTTGCATTTTTACCTTCACATGCCTTCTGCAGTAATCTCATTCCCTGCAAAAGACATGTTAATCATATGGACATCTTAAGCATAATGATGTATACTTTTGGAATGTTCATTTCAACTCCTTTCGTCTCATTGTTGGTAATTAAAACCAATGCCTGATTGAAACAACCATCAGCTTCACCTTCTTCACAGGCCATAGACATGTACTTCAATCCTGAGGGGAAATCTTCTTTTAAGCCACCCTTTCCAATGAGGCAATAGCTTCCGAACTTGTAGCAAGATTTGGCATACCTGTAGTCATCACAGTTGGTTTTGTACAGCTTTCCAGCCTTCTCATAATCTTTCTTGATTGCTTCAAGGAAGTCACCAAGTAAATGGCACACTGAAAGAGGAATGGAAATAGTACTCGCTTTCAATTATTGAATTGATGATACCTTCAGGCTTCTTTTCACTGTAGCAACCAAAGCGATACTCAATACCCAAATTTTGGATGAAATCTTTCACCTCGGTTTCAGATCTAAAGTCATAGGCCATTCTGCCGGTAAATATTGGTGTTTAATTTAATATTTTGATGTTTGTCTGGATTTTGATATTTTCATTTTCGAGGTTACTTTCGCTAGATGGCACTTGTGTTGCTTAGATTGGTTGAATTTTTTGGTTTGTGAATAAGCCACATGTGGCACTAGTGTATCAATGATAATTTAAAACTTTTGTTCAACAATTACCAAATAATATAAGGTAACAACAATGAGATGATTGTCTAAAGTGTTTATTATGGACCAGTAGTTATGAATGTTAGCAGGGAATTCTTACTTCCTAGAGTCATATTCTTGTGCAATCACTAATTTGCATTTTCAGTTTTTAATTCCTGCAAAAATTCTAAAACAATTATTATTAATATTCAGCAAATAAGTTTCAGCAAGTAAAGTACCTTCTATGTGATGAATTTGCTTAGGATTCTTTTCTTTGGCTTCAGCAATAGTTTCATTAAATAATTTCTTATTTCCCATAAGAAAATGACATTTTGCTTGCAGCAGAAAAGACCGCAAACAGTTTTCATTTAGGCGCAAAGCCCATTTGAGATCATCGAGGGCTTTCTCATAAAATTTCAGTCTCATTTGAGTGAGCGCACGATTATTGTACAAAAGTGGACTGTCTTTGATTTGCTCAATGGCCTACAACTATCATTATTGTATTTTTGAATCAGGTATCTCAAGGATTCTATACTTTGTTATAACAGCATAAAGCTCGTTCATACTCCCCACGACGAAAAGCTTTAGTCGCTTGCATTTTGAACGTTTCCATCTTCTCTGTACGTATGAGTCTATCTTTGTAACGTTGGTCTGCATCTTTAGATACTTCCTCCATGAAAGCCTCCTGGGACATTTCACTTTCATCTCCTCGTCGTTCCTTCTTATGCAGGGCTTTTTTATTGAGAAGAGTTCGATCGCTTTTTACCTCAAGAATGACATCTTTTTCATCGATATTTTCCAGGGTTTTAGTACTTTTTTGATTGAGAATTCGCTCTGCTTCGAGCATTCCAAATTGCTGAAGATTTTCATCTTTGGAAGCCAACTTCTTCACGATTTCTCCAACTTCAGTGGCTCGATACATGAAATTATTGAATTCTTCATTGACATCTTCGAGTTGTTTATCAATGGGCAACTTAAAACTCATTTTTTTTCACTACCAATACTTTAATGTGTGAATTATCTGATATTTGACATTTTCATTTGAATTATAGATCAAACAATTGTTATCGACCAAACAAACAAACAAAATAATTTCCACGTTTATTCGGACGTCTAAATATGGGTCAACAATTATCATTACATCACATTAATTCATAAATTATCTAAAAATATATTATTAGTCTTTTATATACAAGATATGTACAATAATTCGTCGGTCCGCTTACATATACATATATAGATATCGAAAAATATGCATTTCTCCACATACACGTTATCCTATATGCAATGAATCAATTGCTTTAAGTTAAATAGAGCTAACATTAGGTATAAATTAATTTAGCGACAATGAAAACATGTCTGCAGTTCGCGTAAGCACAGCTTCAGTCACAGTCACAGTTGAGGGGGTGGCAGCATTTAAGTAGCCATCGTGCTGCCTTCACGGCGCGCTTTATCCTCCTGTATCCTGTCCATCTTGAGTTTCAGTTCGTTTAAGTCGAGGTTCGGGTTGAAATCGCCCGCATTGGAAACGATTATCGTGCCTTCAAGACCAACTGGTGGCGACGTTTGCGGCCGGTGATGATGAGCATGGCGAAGTTGCACCTGCCGCCCCCGACAATCGGTCCTTGCTGGAGCACTCGTATCGTAGACATGTCCAGCACCTCCCTCATTCGGCTCCTGTATCGTTTTGATATCTAATTTTGGCTGCACGGGCTTACGGATAACGTTGGCTGGGTGCGTAATTCTTCCAAAACTTGCTGCATAATCTTCTTCGAACCGTGTTGGCAATGCTTGGGCAGTCGCTGCAATGAATAATACATTGGGAATTAGTTTTCTACTTTTCTACTTCATTCGAAACAACCCGAAATTGTTCAGTCACGTTCACGCAAAGATTATATCCTTTTAGTTTATACCAAATTGTTTTTGCAATCAATTTTTGGGTCAGTAACAAATTGGCAAAAGACATTTCCAGTTGGTAAAAATGTTGAGTAAAAATAATCTTCAATTTGACGTTAATAAAAACAAAATCCAAGGGTGGCGCTGTAGTCGCAAAATTGGGCATCACAAATATAGCAGGTTTGACATCTTGTGAATCTAACCTCACAATTAGGAAAAGTGTAAAAATTTCGCGCGCATTAAGTTTGCAAAAAGTGAAACGTGCTCGCACACAAAAACCTTGTTTAATGTAATAAAGGTAATTAATATCCTTTCTGAATGCAATTAGTAAGTCTTAGTATTGTTAGTAGGCACACTCACGCATTCCAACCGTGCAAGTTGGCCCGTTGAAGAAGTCGCTCGCCTTCACGATGCCTCCAAATTGGTCTTCGATCTGGATAGCTACGCCGAAGAACTTCCCCTTGTTGAGCTCCCGCACGCCGTGCAGCACGTTGAGGTTGACGAAGGCCATGGACTCGGAGATGACACACGACTCGACGATTTTTCGCTCTACTGTGCGACCAAAAGCCGGCAATCACAATCCGGTAAAATTGTAAGTTCATTGCTTTTTACATACGTTTATGCTTCCTTGCGCCCTTGGCATGATGGTAGACGGTCACACGATAGAGTTTCTCGGCGTCTTGATTGCATGGAAGCGCATCGCCGTTGCTATCGATGTTGGCTGATGTTTGCTTGGCGATGTGTTTCCGGTGCAGACGCAGGTTGGCCGCAGCAATATTGTCCTCCAGTTGGGATAACGTGAAGTGCAATTTCATAAGGTCGTCATTCTCATCAGTACCTTTTGGTTGGTCACCTATGCAACAATTGGCAACAATTTGGTTTGATAAACGAGCAGCCATTTGGTGTTGAAGTCTTACAATTAGCGTAGAAACTGCGATCGCGTTCCCCGTAGCTATTGCTGCCGTTGACGAACATGATGAGGCGATGCTTGATCATGTTCTCCATGGCGATGCGGTCCCTGCAAGAACGAGGAAATGCACGATGGCAATCATCTCAGGGCATCGACAAATTACATCATAGGCGCATGCAGTAACCGATCGAGCGATCCGATTAGGCAGATGCGATGGCAACGAGCGGTTAATTAGAATGCTGGATGGATTTCGTAATTGGATGGCTGGCGGATTTGAAAGTGCAGGCGCAAGAGACGCGCCGGCGATTGAATCCGGAAGTGTTGTTTGTTGTTGTGTCAAGGCCGGGCGCTCGTTGGTCCGGCCGCCGGCGAATTCGTAGACGCAACGTGGCCGCGCAGCTCGCGGAGCTCTCTGCTGCAACCGACATCAAACGGCGGCCGTGCACGCGATCCGCTAAGACGCGTTACGTAATCGCATGGCATGGGCGAACACGCGGGGCTTATTAGAGCTCGCCGGCCGCTGCACATGTGAACCATATAGACGTCGAGACACCATAATCGTAATGAGCGTAATAGACGAATTCTAAATGGATGTGCACCTCAAACCGCTGGGGGAGCGTTGCCGGGCAGACGGCAATTGGATACAATCAATGCATGCAACCGAATTTATTGATGTGAGATGCGAATTGAATTTTTGGAGCGCGCAACCCGCTGAGGATGACGTCCACCACGTGCATCAATAAGGTAATTACTACAGTTCAACATTTACAATTCATTTCTAACATTATCGATATTTTCAGACACGGATGTGAAAATTGGATGATTCGTCGATGAAGGCGAAGCCTCATCCGAATTTTTCCCGTCTGATGCGTGGTCTTCGTCGTCGCGCATGAACTTCCATCACGCCGTCCGTCTAGCTGCACGTCTGGTCTTCACGGCGCGCGGAAAAACAAGAACCACAAGCAGCAACATCAACAACCGCACCAGGTGGAGCGTGCTGTGCGCGTCCTGCTGGATGACTTCGCCGTAAATTATGCTAGAGTAATAAATAACCGACAGCGATTAGGCACTATTATCGGCAATAAATAGTGCCTAATAGTTCTCTCGGCCCGATCGGGTTGCCGCGCTCGGCGAATGCTTGCTTTGCATTCTGCTGTCGCCCGTTTGCGATCCGATACGTTCCCCGGCTAGACAAGCCATCCGCTTCGCCTAGCAAAACGCCATCGGCATGTAATGCACGCCGGAGTCGTACGACAGACGCATGGTAGACGACGCTCTCCGTCTACATTCGCGTTGAATGTGGCAAATAATACGCTCTAGTGGCTGGCTAGTTGCGACTGCTGCTGAAGTGTCAGTCAGCTAGTCCAGCCAGCAGTTCGTAGACGTAGACGAGTCTTCTGTCTAGACAGTGTATTGACCTATGTGTCCATGCACATAGGTGAGCTGCATGCCGCTGCACGCGCAGATCGCCTCCGCCAGCCTTATAAATGACCGCATCGTCATCCCAAATCTGCGCATATTCCATCAAAGTCGTGCGAAGCATTCGGCCATCATTACCCCAACATTGAAATTGTGGGGGCGAATAGAATAGAAATGGGGGGTGAATGCATTTTCGCGAACGCTTTGTAGATGCTGGAGTGACACTTTGTAGACACCCAGGGGGTCACTTTACGTTCTCTTTGCCGATGCCGGTGTTAAGTGGCCGTCTGTCTCGTCGTCTCGCGTCGCAGCGAAATGAAAAACGCCGTCTTCGTCGAGGCGTGCGGGCAAAAATCGAAAACGCAGACGCGCAGACATCGTCTGATTAGATCCGATCTAGTATTCGCGATTCGATGGAGCGCGTTGCGCCGAAGAAGCGACGCTCGGTCGTGGGGCGTGCACGCCAAGCCGGCTGGGCTAGACTCGTTTGCATTTTCACCAATTTACTACGGCGACGGCGTCGAGGTGATCGCAGGAGGAGCGCTCGTACAACCGGCTAGACGTACGTAGTAAACTAGCCGTCTAGCAGGATTGCACGGCGCACGACTTCGGCGCGCACTTTTTGTGCGAGCGCGGCCGTCCGTCGTGTTTTTGTTGCTCTGCACGCGCCGATAAATATTCATAGATCGTGGCCCCCGGCGGCCAGCTTCCCCGCAGACACTGCGAACGTCTGCACGTCTGACTGAGCGACTGGCATGCATGCAGGCGCTGCATCTAGCCGATTTCGTATCGAATTCGAATGTCAAGCCTTGGCCTTATTCGTAATTATCATTTCGGCGATTCGTTGCAGCACGCGCGATGCTGCATATTCGTTCTTCAGCCTCCCGAAACGGATGCCAAATGTATTTGTTGTGGGAGAGACGGTTGCCAAAATTTTCGCATATTTTTAGAATGAAGACGCTTGTTTTTGCGCGCTGAGTGGTTGCATTTACAGCCCACCTCCAATCAAACGTGAATGAAATTTTAGGTGAAATGCGCGGACGATTAGGACATAATTGATTCGAATATCTGAATATCACAACTAGTACAATGCACAATGGTACCATCAAACGATTGAAATGATAGAGATAAATGAAACAAAACACAATACGCACACACAACTCGCATGCATCGTTTACCTGTCTTCAATTTTCTGTTGTCCCCTTAAAACAAACAAACAGAAAGAATGTAAGTTCAGGCAGATTACAAAGAGAAAAGCGAATTGTTGCCATTATTGTTGGTTGCCAACCAAATCGAACCCTAGTTTTGCATGTGAATCATTATCTGATCTTAATTGTTGCCAGAAGGTACAATGCATCAAATAGATTTCAGTTATTACTCAGGAATTTAATCTTAAT
Source organism: Aleochara sp. GC000083 (assembly GCA_030264555.1). Lineage (NCBI taxonomy): Eukaryota > Metazoa > Arthropoda > Insecta > Coleoptera > Staphylinidae > Aleochara > Aleochara sp. GC000083. The sequence continues at coordinate 4,037 of JARJDZ010008510.1, read as the reverse complement.
TCATTTTGCAATTGCATGGAAAATTGCAATTTAAATGCGATTACTTATCCATTAGTTGTAAACTTCAGGTCGGTAATACAGGTTTCTAACCTGCTTGAAAATGACATTAAGCGAAATTGCAAAGAACAAGAAATAGTTTCTCATACAAATTTCATGAATGAATCAAGAAGTATTTGAAAATCGTGTTGGAAGTGATAGATATTAATGAGTGTTCATTTTTAGGACTTACTGGGCAAGTCGTAGCTGGTGAGCATTCCCCGTGGTGTGACCCTGACTTCCTGGCATGGGTTGATCAGACTGCATCTCTTCTTCGCTGGCTTGCGACGCCGCTGCTGCCGCCGTCGACCCATGTGGATGCCTCTCGTGCTTCGCGCGCACATGCCCATGATGATGGTGCTGGTGCGCATGGGGATGCTTCTGCTGCTGCACGTGCACGTTGTGCGCGACGATCTGCTCGGCGATGTGCTTGACGTGCCGCTCCAGGTTTTCGTCGTAGAACCTCTCCACCGAGGAGCTGATCTCCGGCATGGGCAGCGCGCTCAGGACGCGCACGAGCGCCAAGCAACTCAACAAAAGTACGTTGGTAAACATATTCATAAGTCTAAACTTTTGGCTGGCTAGATGCACATTGCACGCCTCCACCAGCAATCGAAAAAAACGAAACCGAATGGGAACCGGCACCAGAAACTAGACTGAACTTGCGGGGTGGCTGGCTGAGAGCTCGTCGTCGACGCTGCGATGTGCCCGGCGGATGTAAGAATATTTTCGGTTGGTGAGCGGCGGTTTCTTGCGACGAAATGAGTGACGAAACTGGCGCTCGGCTCGATTTAAACTCGCGCGCGTCGCGCCGCATGCACGACTCTTTCGGCCCATACTGTGACGACTGCCCGACCAGCGGCGCGCACACACAGATGGGAGCCGTGCGCGAGCGCCCATAGCCACCCAGCATACACACACACGTACGCATGGGGGCACTTGGACGGCCGCCGCGGAGCACCGAGTGCTCGCCCATCACTCGCAGGAGACGACGCAGCAGGAGTCGCACCGGCTGGCAGGGCCGCTGCCTCCTCCTGCCAGACATTGCGTATCCATCCGCACGCACCAGAGACTATTAATAATAGCGCCGGGCGCACACGCATCCGCCGCCGAATTCGACGACGACGACGGCGAGAGCAATTAAGCTCGGAGCGCAGCGCCCGAAAACCCGCTCGGACACGCTGCTCCCGACCGACCGGCCGCGCGATGCGGAAACAATCAACGCACGAGAGACAAAGAACCAAAATAACGCAATAAACATGCGTAATTAATGGCCGGGCCTTTCCTCGCCCGCTGCGGCTGCATGTAAATTAGGCGTGATTCGGTCGCTAATTAGGCGAAATTAATTGAGTTACGAGGAGCGCTGCGCGACGGGGAGCCGTCTGAAAATGTAAACACAGCGAGCGCGCCCAAGTGTGCTAGGGATTCCGATAGGATTAAGTCACTTTCGCATGAATTTCGGCGGCATTTTTTGCGTCTTGAGTCATCCGCAAGGTGGTCGCACGCAGGTGAATACCGCGCGCGCGCTGATATCTAACGCATTCATCATTTCGTGGTGCGCCAATTAATTAGCTACTAATGAAATGCCATCCGTCTGGCTGTCCGGACGGCGAATTTGCGAGCGACGCGCGTTAACCTACCCCAACGACAATATTGTTATACATTTGCGACTGAAATCGGACGATATTTATACTCCAAATCCGAGCATTGTAATTAATTATACCGGTGATAAGGGGCGTAACCTACAAACAAGTTGTCAACATGTTTTTTTTGGGGAAGCCGATAAAGAATTCGGTGGAATTCAAGCCACGATATGCATGCGCTGAACTTTAGGATGTCCCAAAATCACAATGAACGCTTTGATTGTTATCGATTGAGGAAAACATAGACTAAACAAGATGCTGCCCGATTTAGGTAATTCGGTACAAATGTTCGATGACATCTCTCGGCCGCCTTCATGTTTATACATTAGATGAGTGCAATTCATTTCGTTTCGTTAGTTCTAAAGTTATGTTAATGTTGCAGCAAGGCGTGTTATGAGACAGGAAGCAATTGCAGCCTCGATTGGCGAGCGTCATTGCGAATTTGAGCGCAAAAATTGGAGACGGCAAAAAGGAGAAAAAGCGCGCAAGTAAATACGAATAAAGGAAGGAGCGTAGACTAAACAAGCAAGTAGAGGATTCAATTAAGAAACTTAACACTCGTCATGCATGCACGCCTCGATGCACAAACGCAGTCTGCGTGCTGTCTGCTTGTTTGTCTCCTTCAACAATCTTCGGATGCAATCTAAATTTAAATAATGCAAGTAATAACAAATATCAGTTTGCAGCGTTGCGGTGCACCAATAATGCATCCGAAAGAAGTGTGCGTCGGAATCGCGCGGCCGATTTATTTTTAAGTGGTGCGTTACGTGCGTTCGTGGAGCACCGCACTTCCCAGAAAAACTCGGCATTTTTCCACGAAAGCACCCAAAAGTCGGCGCGCAAACTTACACGCTTTATTTACGACCGTGCGACGAAAACATTCGGATTTGTTGACGCCACATTTCACGCAGCTGCCCGCATCGCATCGCATCGATGTGAATTAATTGCTATTCGGACGGAAACGGAGTGATTTATAATTGAGGAATTCGGATTTCTATCTTCGGGCCGCGTTTGGGCCATGACATAATGAGCCAGCCATCCGAAAATCGGGTGCAATGAATTCACAGTAGCAAAGCCGAAACCGGTAGTCACATATTTCACAAAAATTCAAATGCGCGCGCTCGCTATTACGAGACCGAAAGTGCGCAATTTCATTTGCCATCTCGATGTTCAATTAATGTGTTATTTGTTATTGTCGTATTGTTGACGCAAGCGCTTCCAGGAAAGAAGAGCCACGCCGAAGAAATGAGGCACGTACAGAGGTCTCATGGTCATGGCGACTATCACCATCATTGCTAATTGCAATCATTAACTAATTACGCGCGCACGCAAGCTCGGACCGACTTGACGAAAGGTCTATGATTGTAACATTAGATGCGCAACTTAACAGATAGATGAAATGTGATCTTCTGATTAGTCGACACGTCGACGCAGTCGTCCGGGTTGAAGAACACAAGCGCTCCTCGACTCCCGCCGTATTACATTACTACACACGCATGCATGTCGCGTTTTGTGTCGTTGCCGTCGTCGCCATGCGGCGAAAACTTTTCCTCCAACATTTCCGAACGTTAAGTTCCCGTCCCACATGCATTTATGCGCCTCACGCATACGAATTATCGATGACAATCAAATACCATTTAGAAAATGTTGTGGCTGCTCTTAAGCCGACGATGTGTCACATATCAAGCGCGGTGGTATCTGTTTTCAGGTCATTTTCAGCATGCTTGTGCTTCAATTTCTGCTCGATACGCATTTTGTCTTTCCTATTTGTTTTGATCGGCCGAGTTCATTAATTAATTAATTGTAACTTCCGCGAAAAATGCGTGTGCTTTTGTAATTTTTTTTTACTATTTGTGGATTTTACGCGAAGTTTTATAATAATTATGTTGTACATACGTCGTGTAAGTGGAATGCACATTTGGCACATTTACGAAGCAACACTGATAGGAATTTGTTTACTCCATTGATAACTATGAAATAACAGTTCAATTCGAATGAACCACATGTTAATTTACAAAGTTGAGGAAGTTTAATGAAATCACCTAACATATTTTGAAAGGTTGCTCTAAAATTTTAGTCCTTGATGAACGCAAATGAAAAAGAAGTTAGCGTTTTTTCATTCATTTAACTGCGTATAAGTTTTAAACAGTTGGACCAAATGAACAAAAGTTGGAACCAAATTGTAGGTATTGATGAGCACTTTCCAAAAATGTATGGGTTCATGCCCTTTTGGCCATGGGTAGAGCAGAAATCGCGTTCGAAGAAAAAAATTGAAAAAAAAGTTTGTAGCGATAAAAACGATACGAAATTCTTAAAATCGCTCGAGTTTTCAAAAATTTTCATATCTCCGAAACTAAT
>JARJDZ010008506.1:0-27169 GCA_030264555.1 Aleochara sp. GC000083 | reverse complement strand
ATGTCTTTTTTGATCAGAGCCTTCCCTGACTTCTCCGTAAGGCACTTCATTCCAACTTTGGCAGGGGCTGAATGACTGACTTTCTTCTGAGTGCTCTTAATGTAGATATCATAATATTTCCTCATAGCTAACAACTCTTTGTCTTTTTGAGTCAGTGCATACTCATTGAAGGTGGCCTGATAACGAGGTAAGGCTGCATAGATCGTTTTGAACCTGCAAAATTGAAGGTAGGTTACTATCAATCAAGTTGCAATGAGGGAGTACTCACAATCGTCCTTTAGGATCTGGTAAATTATGAGGTGGTCTGTCATCTGGGAGACCTACATAGGTTTGACCCTTTAGTAAATTATCCATTACCAGTTTGTTAGGTTTCTGGTTAGGTTTCTTAAACTTGAAGTTCTTTACCAGTAAACTATCCATGGAACCTTTCCGTTCACCAGTGATTTGTGTCTCCATTCTGAATGGGACTACCAATTGCCCAACAAGGGCAGCATCGGAATCTTTATCGAATTCATTCTGATACAAAAGGTCAAAGATGATATCAACTGAAACCCGGGCATAGCTTTTCGGAGTTATAAAGGCTGAGATTTCAATGGCTTCCAAGGGTTTGAGACATCCAATTTTTGGTTTCATCTCAACAAACGCAATCTTCTTGTATCTGAATATGATGGGAAGAACGTTGCAGGTGTTCTGAATTTGGAAAACCCGGGTTTCAGTCTTGTTGAGTTCCTGGTCCAAAAGGGTTAGCTCATCTGGTACGATGGTAACGGAGACTTCCTCGACTTGTCCATAGAGCATCAGACGAATTTCACTTAAAACGAAGGGTTCCGGAATGATCTCCGTCATTTTGCTGCTTTTCAAGTCCAATTCCGATTTGGAGGTACATTCCTCCGAAACTAAAAATTGGGCAAATGAATACTTTGATGGTAATCTCAAAAACTACTTACTAGCTGAATCTGTAGACTCCCGATGAAGATCCTTGATAGAATAGTAGGAATCTTGGTGTTCCAGAAAGATATCTTCGAGGTAATCCCCAGAATTGAGGTCCTTACAACTCAAACGCTTAACGCGCATCATCACTAAATGGTAATCACATTTAGGAATCTTCTTATCAATGGTCGGGGAATATGTCAATTGGAATACCCGGATATCATTCGGTAAGAGTCGTCCTTCCTCTGGGTTGATCTTAAAGTACCTGTAGTTGTTATCCAAACTTAAGACATCTTTGAGGGTATGAGTCTCCAGGTCAACTTCCCCAAGTACACAGAAGAAGGACTGATTCATGCTGTTATTATGGATGACCAAGGACCTTATGGAGGTGGCCCCATAATAAGTGACAGGGAAATGTATAAAGGTGAAGCTCTTCATGGTAAAGGTATGTAGAGGTTCGATGCGGGCAATGCCCACTTGGGCCAAAACGTGGATACAGTTGGGGTTCTCAGTGATGATCCAAAATTCAGTTGAGAATTCGCCTTCCTCCATAAGGGTAATTGATAGCTCAATATCAACCGATGAGTTGCCCTACAAAAGCCAGTTTAGTTGAAGGTGTCTTTGGGTTGGTAGGTTCATACCATGACGAGCCCTCGAATGGGTTCAACAGATAACTCCATAGCATTAGGTCCCAAATCGATGAAGAACTTCACTGGCTTCACATCTGGGTTGCTCATGGTGAGGGTACGTTTGACTGGCGTGGGGCTTGCGTCCACCCGCCCCAAATCAACCATAATGTCCGGCTCAATGATAAGATTCACGGGTGTCGTAAAACTAAAATTACTATCGTTTATAGTTTATTAACGTGACGCTGGCCGACTTGCGCGTCCACCTACACTTTAACTGGGTAGTTGATGACCTTCTCGTCGTTCACGTAGACGGGAATGACACACGAGTGGACCAGTGTCATCATCTGCACCTTGTAGGTCACCGTCCGTTTGATGTACATGCCACTGCAAAGGAAGCGTCCCTCCTTGATAGTTTTAATGTAGATACCCTAAAAAGAGGTCAAGTAAGTAAAGGTACCCTTGGAACCATCGGGTATGGTATGGGTCTTACCGATGCACTGGGGCTGAGGATACGGACGAAAATGGGCTTGGTCCCAATGTTCCTTATGATCAATGTCTCCTGGAACAGCTTCCCCTCGAAAGGGTTCGTCATTAGGATCTTCTTCGGGGTAAACCGCAGGCCCTCCATGTCCACCTGGGGATCGTCCTCAGCCATGGCAGAAGCGTCGTAGGTAGCTCGCTCCGGTTCGTAAGAGAACCAATACAAATTGTGTCCGCGCGTCAGCTTGTTTTCCTGTTCCGACATTCCGCACTAGGAATCAGGTAAACCTGCAGGAAGGTTTCATATACAAGGCAGCCAAATTGAAGGGTACAATTTATAGATATTTGTAAAAAAATGTATAAATGTTGGGCATTCGATCATACGAACGCCACATGAATAAATAAATCAACAAGTTGTTTTTGATAGGTATCAGGATATTTGGAAATGTATCGCCTTATGAGTAGGCTTTGGAAAACAATTGTCACACCATCTTTGTTTAGGTGTTGAACGATCGTCAAAATCTCAAACATTCGGAATGCAGTTTTGACTAGGTGGAAGCAATTTCAATTTGGCTCTCCATTTTTGTAATCTACCATCAACTTTTGTGTTTGGAACCTATTAATTAATTGAAGGTATTCTTACAGATGCACGATAGCTTGGCATTAGAGTACAGTATGGTGTTGCTGTGATGTTCCCAATAATCAATGTCTCCTGGAACAGCTTTCCATCAGCTTGGATGTCATGTGGATCTCCATCGGCGTGATCGCAGTCCTTCCTCATCGACCTAGAGGTTCAAAAATCTTCATGTTATGGTCTCGTTGGTAGGTGTTGACTGGTTACCTTCTTCGAGGCCTCAATATGCATTGTGTTGGTTAATTGGTTTGTTTTCCTGCTCATGATCGATGCTTATGTATAAAAATGTAAAATTCTCTGTTAATAAATATCTAAAATTGTAAATTTCTGAGTCTGAGGTACCTTCAAATTTTGTGTCATAAATTAATCTAAAGACGCCCCAAATAGGGCTCCACAAACACAGGACATTTGAAGCCTTGTCAGTAGCAAAAATTCATGGCCCTGTTGATTTGGATACGAGTCAGGGTAACCTAAAAGAAAATAAATTTGCCCATCATGGGATCAAGTGGGCTTTGGAAGAGAATACCTTCAAAATGATGTTTAGATTTAGTCAGCACCGTTTCGTTTCCATTTTGGTTGTGAAAATTCATTTTTCAACCTGGCTGGAGTACAAGACTAGATAGGGGCCCCAAATTTGAAGGTACCCTTTCAAAGGCAATTCAATAGCACACGACAGAACCAAATAAAATACAGAAATGCAGTTTGGGGATTTTATTCAGTAACAATTATTTCAACAGGACATTTTGGGGGGCTGGTTTGGGTCACCTTCCGAATGAGGTTCGACTTCGTTGCAATGCTCCTTCATGGTAAGCGTCTCCCGGAACACGTTGGTCATCTCTCGATCTCTCGAATGCGTTGGTCAGACGAATCCTCTTCGACGTGCCCGAACCCCTTTGCCAACGATTTGTGGCTCGTCCATATCCGTCCTGATTGTGGCATCACTGACGGGACGCTCTGGTTCGTATGGGCCCCAGCTTGATGCATCCCATACCAAGGGTGGCTTCCAATCTTCGACGGCTGTCCCTTTCACCACGTAAATCGGCAAGCGCGAGGAAATTCACGAATGCAGGGAAACCGATTACAATCCAAGAACTTGTTAACTTTAGCTGCACTTGATGAACATTTGGCTGAATTGGACCAGTTTGGTTGGGGACGTCCAGCGGACCGATCCGATCCGTTGGACGCCCCTCGTAAAAATGAAAATGCTACCTGAAATCAACAACGTCATCGGTTTCCATGACGAATGCATCGCCTCCCCTAATCATTTGCTGTTCACAATAAAGAGAGGAAGCCTTGACTTTATTGATTCCTGTTCCCCAGCCCACACTGATTTGGACAAACTACCAAACGCCATGGCAACACCCTAATGAAGCGATGGTAACACGCAAATTGTCACATTTCTTCACATTGCTCTACATTTTCAACGCAATAAATGAAGCCATAAGAGAAAGTCATTTCATACAAAATGTCTTATTAAGTCCAACAAGAATTTTGCGTTTAGTAACTTTGAGGACAGTTACTTGATGCCCACAGTAGGTCCTATAGAAACGGGGTACACCTTCAATCCTAGAGCACCTTGGATAAGAAGCTGCCCAAATTACAAGTAAAACAGGTAAAATTTCTAGAAGTTTCTATAAAAGCATATCCTTCAATCACTCTTTGGACATGGGGTAGCTTCAATCTTAGAGCAACCTAGATGAAAAAACCATTCAAAATCTTCTTCCAAACTATTCCAATTCGGGACAATGCAGATTTTCTAGAACATCTTATTAAAACATGGAGAAATTGTATTGTGATTTGTAAAAAAATCAGTATACCACGTTACATGGCCCACCCTAGTTTGAAAACATCTGTCCCCCTTCATACAATTTTCAAACTGGCCAATGAGGTGTTTTCATCCAGAGATGAGGGTAGGCTATGAAAAATAACATAATTATTGATTTCAGTACACGAGCCATTTCAAGTCGAAACGTGGTGCTGGTAACATCTAAATTTTTGAGTGCTCGGTCCACATTCCATGGGGCCCTTGGGGGCTTCGACGCATTCGAATTCACAACCCAGTTAGAAGGTGTGTAATCTGTCCGGTCTTCAACTAATTGTGAGAATTTCAAATGGATCGTTCCAGGTTTTCCTTGGTGTTGAGTTAGAGGTACCTGAGTGATAATCGCCTTCGTTGCACTGCTCCTTGGTAAAATAGCGTCTCCCGGAACACCACATCGAATGCGACCATCATGAGAATCCACTTCGGGTGTATCGAAGCCCCTTGGCATCTTTTTGTGGCTCGACTAGACCGTCCTGATGGTGGCCGCGCTGTCGGAGCACCCTGGTTCATATGGTCTCTGGCATACCATCACCTTGAGCAGCTTGTCTTCAACCCAAACGGCTGTTGACGCTTTCACCGATGTGCATTTGTATGGACTTGGAAATTCGCGAATCCAGAAAACGATTATAATCCAAGAGGCTGCTAATTTTGGACTGTAGTTTAGTTTGTTTAACATCATGATTTGTTTAACCAATAAATGATCATTTTCACATTGTCAATAATAGTTTTACTCTTGGATTGATAAACCAAAGATTTGAAATAAGGGCACAAGTATGATATTATTTAATACATTACAAATGAAACAAGGATTTTGTAGGGGAGATCAAAATTTGTCTTGGTATTGGTTCATTGAGAATTGATAGGTGGAACACCTTGTCTTTCCAGTTCGTTCTGGAACTTCTGGAACCCTTCACATAATGAAATCAAAGCCTCCAGATATGCATCTGTTGAATCAGTTTCTTGGAAGGTCACATAGAACAAGAGAACACCTTCAAATCTGAAGCATCCTGGATGAGAAACCCACTAAATTAAGGTCACATGTTGACTGGGTTTCTTCGTCGGTCGTCACTTTCGACAAGAAACTTCGTACACCATGAAAATCGCCTTCTGAAGTTCTAGAAACCAGTGCCTTAAAATTGGATTGATGGTATGTTACAAAGATAACTTCAAAACCTGATGAACTGATTGATGAACTGAATATTTCTTATTTTTCAAGGCATACTCTATTTTGGAAACATCCCTTCCCCATCACATTACATGAAGCTGACCAATGGGAATTTATGTTCAGCTACATCTGGTAGGCTATGAAAAACGTGAAAAACAACGAGGTTGTTGATTTCTGGAAGCAAATCATTTGTAAATCAAAATGCGGATAAGGTGTATCTAAAATATCGGATCTGCTGCATCCCTACTGTGGGGCCTATGGGGCCTTCGTCGCATTTGAAGTAATCACCGTATTTGAAGGTATGTCCACAATTTGTCTGCTTTGTACATTTTCGTCTGGGAGTAAATGTGGTTATTTCAAATGGAATGGTTTCAGGTCTGAGGTGATCTTTTGGAACACATCCCTTCGAATGCATGGATCCTCTTCAGGTGTACCGAAGCCCTTCTGGGACCTCACGGTTGGCGACCACGCTATCAGGGCAGCGTTGGGCAGCTAGATAGACTCTAACCATCATCAGTTTCTTCAAGGGCATATTCCATCATGTAAATTAGTGTTTGTTAATGCGGATAAAAATCAAACTTCTGTAAGACTTCCAACTTTAGGAGGTAAACTGTTTCTCTTCTCGTTTTAAAAGTACTTTTTGAAAATAAAAGTCAAGGTAAAAATAGGGCAATAACAAAAATAGTTTTATTGGTTAATAGATGATGGGTTTTGTATATTTTGAAATGATGGTAGGTTGAAAGGCACCCTTCATAGATTGAGGGTAGGTTTAAGGGTACGTCTGTAAGATAGTTTCTAAGCCGTCAATAAGACAAAGGATGATGATGTTTGACTAAAAAAACCTCAAAATTCAAGGAAATTTGTTGAAATTTTGGACACAGAGTAGATACTATAGTATCTACTCTGTGTCTTCGATGCTGGTATGGAAATAAATCTCCATCTGGGAACAAATCGATGAATAGCAACCGCATGCATCTCTCAGCATGCATAATTTTGCATCCAGCACGATAATTACGCGACGCCAAAACTATGTGAACGTGCGTTCTTTGTTCGCGCTGCAACAATCTTGTTTATTATCGGTGTGCATGCACACTTTTATCTATTTGACGTTCACTCGCTGTTCTTGTGTGCTAGCCATTGATTACCATTCGACATGTATGCTATTAGAATGTTAACACCATCCTGCACCAATCGACGTATCACTCCAGCTGCTATTTTTATGATTAGAGCTTCGTACGTAATTAACAATCACTTTTTCGACTTCGGCATGAAAAATATTGTCGCAGCACTCCTCGTGCGCGGTAATTGCGATTGGCAATGAGCAAGTGCGCGGCCTTGACGTTGGAATCATCGTCATGCAAGACGGGAGAAAAATCGTGTTCGCTGCTTGCTCTCAAAACTTACACCAACAGGTTAATTTAAGAATCGCTTGAATAATGAATTCAATCGATAATTGTTATGATTTTCCTACGATCATAAATTGTAGAGGATGTGCATTCATTGGGGCGTTTTTTGCATTTTTCACAACAACGTTGATTAATTTACTTGCTTCTTGGATGTTTTATCTTCACCGCTCAATATTTATGAGCGCACATGTCAAATTTGCATTAAATGTTGTAATTAAAATCAATTCTGATTTTGATTTCCGGTTACTATGTTACCAACAATAAGAAACATTATAAAAATATCTTCTATCAAATCAATGAAGGCATGTGTTGATCTCTGATTAGCAAATTTACATATTGTTTATAATCTTCTTGCCAAGTTATTATAATTTATTGCTCTGATCTTTGATAAAATTGATCTTATTCCAAATACCTATAAAATAACATACAATTTTTTAAGCATTTTGATTTATCTGATCTTATGATATCCTGCAATTACATGAACAATTAATTGTATTTTTTAATTATAGCTGCATTGAATTAATTATAATTCAAACATATTTGCATTGTTGAAGATCAATTGAAGAACAATATGTGCTAAAAAGCAAGTTACCAATATTTTTTAGACATGGTTGGACTGGTTTGAGGGTGTCTTCCAGGATGGATGAGAATGTCAGCAATATGTTCCCGAAAATGTACAGGATCACTCTGGAGACCAGTGTAATATCACATCCCGAGGGAATCTACTCCAGCACCGATCTCGGTTCCACGTTCTCATTCGGTTTCCGAAAGTGAACCCTCATCCTGAGGGATACACACCCTGAATATTTATTCAAATTTTTCATGGCCAACATTGATCTTTGAGAACAAGAAATATTTTTTACTGTTTATTGCTAATTTACTCTCTGAAAGGTTAAAAAACTAAATGAATAAAAAGCAGGCAAACTTTTTTGGCGATAATAAAAAACTAAAAACAAATGAACGTTGTTGTGGGATATTAAACCGCAAATTTTTTATTCTTGCAAAATATTCTTGGGCGTTGTAGTTCAATGTCAATGAGATATTATAAAACAGGTCACTCTTCAATGATTTTATTTGTTTATTTATTATTTGCGATACACGTGCATAGAGAATTGGATTGTAATTATGTAATTTTTATGGTTAATTTATTGCTTCCTTAAACTTTTTTTTGAGGGCAAATTTGAATTCATTGACATTTGGTGTTTTAGTTGCTGTGGTTGCTTTTTTGTGGTTAATTAATTTATATTTATAATTACCAATAGGATCTAGTGATTTGTGGACAATAAAATTGCAGAAATATTATTCATAAAAGTTTCGAACTTTGTTGTAATTGGTTGTCGTAAAAATCAATAGAGGGCAGCATATTCCAGAAAAGTAAATCAAAATTTTTCTGGCAATCAATTCAATTAAGTTTTTCCTCTTGTGGATGATTTGCCTTATCAAGGATGGCACTTGTGCCAACCCCAAACAGCTTTGTTTTCAACTTGCTGCGAGTGTGTGTTTGGGTTGACTTGGAGGGTTGCAAAGTGGAACGACGTAACGATACGGTATTTAATATGAGAAGTTTGGGGGCTAATCGAGTTAATGCGACATGGTGTCTCCCCGAGGAGCACGAACTGCTATCGTGTCGTCGTCATTGCCCTCGTGTGGATAGTGCGCACCAGAGATACTAATTGTATTACCGAGAGTACCGAGAGTTACCGTTTTCTGCAACTCCCTCGACGATTGCCTCTTCGGCCCGAAAGGTCCCAACACATACTCCGGGATGGCAATTGTTGAATTCACCCATTCGATTGCGAAAAGTTTCTCACGCCCAGTTTTCCACGAGAGTTTCATGACTTTCTGAGTTTGTTTCTGCTGGAGGAATAACGATGAAGATGAAATGAAAAATGGAAATCATAAAAAATTCCTTTTAATTACAATATTTCCTGCGTTCCATGAAAAGTACATATCCTGAAGGAATGTCTGCATCGTGGGGTTCAAAGATGAGGAGTTGAGTGCACGAAAACCGTATGGATCTAATTCTTAATTATTTAATATAATAAAGGGATGGCGGTCGGAAATGGTGGATTTCAAGTGTGGGCTTTATGCATCCCCCAATTTTTCAACGTCATCAGACGTCCTGGAGTTGCGTTAATTCAGTTAGACAAACAATTTTGTCCCTTTGTGCCTTCAATTTGGGCCTGGGGTGCGTTTCACTTTCATAACCGGAAACAACCTAAACTTTGTGCTGGTTCTCTGTATACATTCGATAGTAACTAAGGTTAAATCGTTCCAGTTGTACTTGTACGTAGTTAAAGAAGCGAAAAAGAACGAAAATTTTGCATTTTTAGAACCCCATTTTTTAAGTTCGGATATTTCTGATTCCCGCAAAGATTCGGGAACATGACCAATGCATTTTTTTCGTCAAAATATGGAAAATGCCCTTTGAATCAGCCAAATTGGTTCGGTAGTTTCGGAGATATGAAAATTTTTGGAACCTAGAGCGAATTTAGTAATTTCATATCGGTTTAATCGCTACAAACTTTTTTTTCAATTTTTTTCTTCGAATGCGATTTCTGCTCTCCCCATTACCAGAAGGGCATAAACCCATAGATTTTTGGAAAGTACTTAGCAAGACCTACAATTTGGTTCTAACTTTTGTTTATTTGGTCCAACTGTTAAAAAGTTATACGCAGTTAAAGAGCGAAAAAAAAGCGAAAATTTTGCATTTTTCAGGTCCCATTTTTTGGGTTTGGGTATTTCCGATTCCCGCAGAAATTTGGGACCATATCCAATATTATTTTTTCGTCAAAATATGATAAATGCCCTTTGAATCAAGAAAATCGGTCCATTAGTTCCGGAGATATGAAAATTTTTGAAAACTCGAGCGATTTTAAGAATTTCATATCGTTTTTATCGCTACAAACTTTTTTTTCAATTTTTTTCTTCGAATGCGATTTCTGCTCTCCCCATTGCCAGAAGGGCATAAACCCATAGATTTTTGGAAAGTGCTTAGCAAGACCTACAATTTGGTTCTAACTTTTGTTTAATTGGTCCAACCGTTAAAAAGTTATACGCAGTTAAAGAGCAAAAAAAAGCGAAAATTTTGCATTTTTCAGGTCCCATTTTTTGGGTTTCGGTATTTCCGATTCCCGCAGAGATTTGGGACCATGTCCAATGTTATTTTTTCGTCGAAATATGATAAATGCTCTTTGAATCAAGAAAATCGGTCCATTAGTTCCGGGGATATGAAAATTTTTGAAACCTAGAGCGATTTTAAGAATTTCATATCGTTTTTATCGCTACAAACTTTTTTTTCAATTTTTTTCTTCGAATGCGATTTCTGCTCTCCCCATTGCCAGAAGGGCATGAATCCATAGATTTTTGGAAAGTGCTCAGCAAATCCTGCAATTTGGTTCTAACGTTTGTTTAATTGGTCGAAACGTTAAAAAGTTATACGCAGTTAAAGAGCGAAAAAAAAACGAAAATTTTGCATTTTTAGGACCCAATTTTTCAGGATTTGGAATTTCCGATTCCCGCAGATATTTGGGACCATGACCAATGTTATTTTTTCGACAAAATATGGTAAATGCCCTTTGAATCATGAAAATCGGTCCATTAGTTTCGGAGATACGAAAATTTTTGAAAACTCGAGCGATTTTAAGAATTTCATATCGTTTTTATCGCTACAAACTTTCTCTCAATTTTTTTCATCGAATGCGATTTCTGCTCTCCCTATGGCCAAAAGGGCATGAACCCATAGATTTTTGGAAAGTGCTCAACAAGACCTACAATTTGATTCTAACTTTTGTTTAATTGGTCCAACCGTTTAAAAGTTATACGCAGTTAAAAAGTGAAAAAAAAAACGAAAATTTTCGCATTTTTCGTATCTTATGATATAATATAGATATCATTTAATCTGTCTATTCTGCCTTTTCAAATCATTTCAAATCGTTTCAAATCAAATATTTGCAAATTCAGTCTTCTTCATAACAGTAGCAACAATAAAGTCCTTGTTTATTTTTACCATCTTCAATGTTCTTCCATCAACATTCGAGGATAATGTCTCTCTTCATATAAATTAATATTTATTGCACTTGTCCTCAGTCGACTGTTGGGTGTGTTTGGGTCATTCGGGGGCTTTGCATCCCTAATAAAATTAGACCATAAACAAATTTCCACTTGAATATGCCCATCAGCATTTATTTCATCTCTATTTTCAATTTATTACATGAATTATCCTACCTCCAATTTTCTTTTGGGTCCAGTATCTGATAGTAGCTACCAACTAATACATTTTGTTTTTAAATTTGACTCTGGACTTGAGAAACATTTGGAATGAAGACCCCCAACGAAAAGTACCAGTATGGGTGTATAACTCATGCTGCTTCCTGCAATTCCTGTGGCTCCCGTTTTCGATGGCGCTCTGCGGGTGGTTGTTAAACTTTTCGGTGGTGTCGATGGAGTCGCCCCTAGCCATCTTCAGGGAGCATATCATAAAGTTTCATGCCATCTAGTTCTTCGTATGGTGCAATCATCGCCAATGGGTGACCACCCGTGGTTTGATTTATTTTTTATTTATTAAAACAACTGTTCAATTACTTCCCTTCATGCTTCTGTTCTTGTTGTTGTTGCTGTTCCTGTTGTTGATGAACCCTTGGGTCTTGGAAATATTTTTTATTGATTTATTTATTCTGGATTATAATTTCATTTTTTTTATTTGAACGACAATAAGTTTTAATTTTGAAGAACAATTCAGGGAAATTGTTGAGAAGTTCTTCCAGGAATGAAGGAAGGAGTGGATGAATTTTCTGGAAGATAGGAGAAGATTATAGAAAATTATTGAATTATGAATTATGTAAATATGTCACATAGGAATCAAAATTACTTTTCGACATAATAAAATATTATTATATAATTTTTGATAAAGAAATGAAATATTGTTTAATAAATCAACAAAACTCATGTTAATTTATTGTCAATCATACGAATATTTGTTATCACGTTTTTATTGTTGTAAATAACGTCATTTTTACAGCTATAATTTACAGTTTTATGTCAACTCAAATATTTTACCCATAAATAGTTTTTACAATATTTTTATAATTTCTACAAGAAATTTTCTAGTCCTTTCAATTTCCAAAAATTTTCCACCCCAAAAAATTCATTAAAACTCCAAGAAATAAATAAATTCCTTCCCAAAAAAAGAAGACACATTGAATGGCTACAGTATTTTCCACCCAACCGAATACAAACTCTTCCTCTTCGACGAAGAAAACGAAGCGTTACGAAATCTTCGGGAAGCATCCCGAAGCCATCCTGGGAGCCACCCTCCTGTTCCTTCTTTGTGCGCTGTCGACGTCGCTTTCGTTGGCGTCATTTGCAATTTTCCTGACGTTCGCTGCCCTCGTCCTCGCTGCCATTCTTTAATCTTACGCCTGATAAGAGCCGAACAACATCAGAGTTCAACTCATACTCCTGTTTTCCTGGAGCTTCGGAAGCTACAAAAAAGGAGGGAAAAATAGGAGAATACAAAAGGCAAGACAACATTTTAGTTTTCTTATACTCGCCATTTTGTTTCGTCCTTTTTGTGTTGTTGGCTTGCAGAGGATGAGGAAGGAGAAAAAGGACGATGAGGGAAAAGTTGAAAACGTTTCGTGAACCCGAAAACTCTAAGAAAATTGTACAAAAAGTTACAAAAGAATGCGTTTCGTTGATGTTTCTGCCGCCCCCAATGCTGAAGCCCGATGGTATAATACCATAAAACTACGCGAAATGGAATGAAATGGAATAAATGGTTCTTCGGTTGCTTCGCGTCCTGTCGGCGGTGCTGGTGGTGGTGGTGGTGGAACGAAGGAGTCCTGTGCGATGGGTGTGGTTGGGGCGGCAAAGGCGCAACAACATGGGGGCAGCAGGAAAGGCGGTGTTTCCATGGCAACATATCCGGTCGCTCACTATCCTTTTTCTATGTATGCATTAAAATTATGCATTTGTATCCAACAAAAATTTTCCTTGTATCAAAAATGATACAGAAATTTATAATCAAAACTTTTGTCAATTTTATTGAAAATAATGGAATTTAAATTTATCAGGATTTTGTTATTTTTGACTATTTTTTTATACTATTTATTTATATCAGAAAATGGAAATTTCCCAATAGGAAATTCATGGAAGGAAGCAATTTTATAGAAATAATTGTTTACTAGGAAATTTATTGAAAATACAATACAAAAAAATATTTAAACAAACTGGCATTGATTTTTGATAATCAAAACCTGGAACTTCTATAAAAAAAATCTAAAACAAGAAAATATATAGAAATTGATAAAGTATCATTTTTTATAATAATTCTAGTTTATAATGATGTTAGAAAAATATTTCAAATCCAACAAAAATTTGTCTGAAATACTATTTTGTATTACTTTTAGATTCAGCAAAAAGAATTTCGTTTTCTGTTTATCAAATTTCCGGACAGTAATAAAATTTAATACTAGAAATAGTATATTTTTTAAATATTTTTCAGAATGTTTTCAAATATAAACTTCATACAAGATAACACTAATTGGAAAAAATATGTTTCCATAGAAACCAATTGACATTACTGTCCAAAACTTTAAATCAAGTGACATTTAACTTTTTGATAAACAGATATGTGAATTACAAGAAAAATAAGTCTAAAGCAAGAAATAGAAAAATATAGAAAAACATAATTTTTTTTGTAAGATCTTAAGGTAATCTCAAAATATTTCAGAACGATTCATAATTGGTAAATATATCATTTTTGATTCTATAATAAAATATCCCCAATAATAAAAATCGTTATAAACAAATATTTTATATCGAACAAGATTTTGTTTTACTTTTTGATCTATCAAAATTATTCCGTTTTTTTATTTTAAAATTTCTTTGCAGAAAATGTAATCACTTTTGTTGTTAATTTTATTGATAGAAAAAAGTTTAAAACTTTATAGGAATGTTTATGTTCAGATAAAAGTTTCATGCAGGATATCTTTTATTTGGAAAAGAGTGAGGTTCTATGGAAACTTTAATGAAAACTTTTCTGGAAAATTTAAAAATTCTACCTAAAACATTAAAACAAATGATATTTTTTGATAAAGAAGATGAATCTCAGAATGTCTTAAATCTATCTATTAAAAAATCATAAATTTTTCAGTAATTTCATATTTAATATAAAAAATTAATATTCCTTTGACATTTTCACCCTTACAAATTCCTCTAATAAAATGATAATGAGTAAATATATAATTTTTGATATGACAATGAAATGTCCCCCATATGGAAAATGTTATAAACAAATATTTTGTGGAAAACTACATTGATAGATATTTGTACATTTCATTTTATTTTCTTTTCCCCTGAAATGTTTATTATCCTTTCCAGCCATATGGAAATATGACAGGAAAATATCGAAATGTACTTGTTGTGCATCGCATCGTTTCGGGGGCGGCAAACCGACCAATCCCAAACCAGCAAATACTGACGTCACGGGAAAGCAAGATGGAAAATCCTCACGCTTGATAAGCATTCAATGATGGCGTCCTCTCTCGTCCTCGCCAACCACCAGCCACCCCAGACACACTCCAGCAATGGTGGGGGTACTTCCTGTCGGCGAATTTCCGCCGCCGCCGCCGCCGGGAAAACAGTGGAAACGCGCACACCGCTAGAGCCGCTTCAGAATTTCGCCCCCCAAAATTCCCACCATTCTCCTCTTCATCACCATCAAAACCCAAAACCTCAACCGGGACCGCATCGAATATGCACGTGCAATTGGCCAAATCGCATAAATCGCGCAAAAAATGCGCGAGCATCAATCAAAACTAATCGTTAATTTTCGTACCGGATTTATGACCCCTTTGACGTCCCATTTCGGTTCTCCTTTTCGGTTCGGGTTTCGTGTCAAGGCTGCCGCAAGGTTGTAAATTTCCGGAGTGGCCGATACGCGGCGTCTCAGCGATTTTTTTTTTTGGTTGGTGCCATTCGACGTATTGATAACGGTCATTATTTGCAGCGGCGTCGGAGTGATAAGACAGAGTTGGGTGCGATTTAAGCGCGCTCGTGTGACTTAAGTGCTGACTTAAGTGTTTGCCGCCCCCCGTGCGTGTGTGTGTGTGTGAGTGTGCGGGGACAAGATGTCTTTGCTGGACACGTCGAGGGGGATGCCGCACGTGCAGATGCCGCCCGGGGGGCCATCCATGATGGGGCCCCATGGGCTGGATGCAACGGCCCCCAATTCGGACGTTTTGCTTGCACTTCTTGCTAGGAATAAGGCTCTTGAAGGTATGTTACCAAAAAACACACATTCCCCCCAAAATTGGGTACCAAGTTTTCCTATGTTGGAATTTTGTGGGTGGCAAATTTTCTGGTATTTTTTGTGGGTCTATGGAAAAATTGTTAACGTATCTTGGAGTGCATTTATTTGTAATTTATGGCAATATGCAATGGTAATATTCCTGATAAAAACTTATTAGTTCACTAGGTGTGAATATGTATTAGGGATATTTGAATTTATGTTTAAATTATTTATTGTTTATTCTCTGTTTAAAAAGCGATAAATTGTGGAATTATTGCTTCATGTATGTTCATTATTTAAATTTATATTTGTTCATACTTGAGTTTAGTATTGAAGAATAGTTTTGAACCAAATATTTTTGGTGGTTCCAGTTCCAAATTTGAGAGAACTAATCTTAAATGTTTTCCATATTTAGTGGATTTTTTGAATTTTAGGTATTTGTTGAATTCAAATTAGAAAATGTATAAAAACATTGTTTTTTTACAGAAAACTCAAATGAGAGTTGGATGTAAAATTATGGAAATCAATAATAATCAATAAATCTAAAAATGAATTTGTTTGTTAGGAATTTTTAGATAGTAGAAACAAAATTGGTTACAAAATTCAAAACTCAATTTCCAAAAAAGTGATTTTCTTGGCAATAGTTCACTTTTAGATTTTCAGAGAATATAGTTGTTCAAAATTTCCTCGAATGTTTCATATTTGGTATGAAAATTTAAATAAATTCAGAAGAAGTTTTCGTTATCTCCTATAATAATTAATAATTTTTCAGAAAATTTTAAAAAATTTCTCCAAAATGTTGCTTAAAACTTATCAAAGTTAAATAAGAAATAATTAATTACTCATTACATGATAATTTTAAACAATTAATCCGGAATTACATGAATTATCAAAAACAATAATAACAATAAATTAGCAATTAATTTTAGACAATGTTTAAAGCAACAATGCTAACGAGCGAATAAAACGCAAGTAAGTGCGTTAAGTGCTCTTAAGAAGCGGCCCATAACAACAAATTCAATTGTTACTCGATTGTTGGTTAATCCTTATCTGAACGCACGCGGTATTCTTTCGCAAAACAATAAATAATAAATTATAATTTGTGCGAAAACGCATATTATATGTATATTGTATTATTGTACTCGATCCAGTCATTTAGAGAGCGATAAGCCAAATGATATATAATCGATGATCATCGATCGAGAACCTATTGAAATTGTTGATCAAGTTTGTTGGTTCTTGTGGTTCTTGAAAATTGGATCTATGGGTTATTTTCTTATGACTGGATTTTGGTACAAGATGATTTCAATAATGGAATTCAAAACTCTGAAAATTGTTGTTTATTTAGAACAGGTCAGAGCAAGATGAAGATATAAATCTTGAGAATTTCCACTCTGGTTCAAATTTAGATCCATGGTCTTCAACAACTATTAATCTTGAGGTCATTTCTAGAAGCGCTTCAGGAAGAAATTCCAGATTTTCTTTTTTATTAGAAGACACAAATATATTTGTTTATCATATAGATTCCAACTTTTTTAGAAGATCAAAATCGTAGTGATCCTAAAATCATTCATTTTTGAACTTTGTTTCCAAAAGAATTTATATGATAACAGAATGAAGAATTTGTCTAAAATTATGGTTTACAAATTGATTGTTATTCCAAATAATCCAAATACTTTTAAATTTTTATGATGGATTTTTAGATCAAAGAGATCTTCTGTAAAAGATCCAATTTGGTTCTTTTTCGTGTTTCAGGCTTAATCAAGTTTAAAAGAAGAAATTCAATTTCAATTTTCAATTATGATTTTTGTAATATTCAAAATTGAGTTTCTTAAAAGCAGGATCTCTTTTATAAAGGATTTCTTAGGGCAGAGTTCCAAAGGACCTGGAATCCAAAAAAAGAAATTTTATTGTAGATCAAAATTAACATCATTGTGAGAAGAAAATAAATTTCTAATGTGATTTTGTAGTGTTCAAAATTCAATTTTCCAAAAACTTTTCCGACATCAAGGAATTTCTTAAGTCAAAGTTCCAAAGGACTTAGAACTCAAAACCAAAACTTGATTGTTGATCAAAGATGACATCTTCTTGAGAGACAATGGAAATAATAACAATAGAAAAAAATTATTGAAAACCTTGATAAATAGATTATTCTTGATTTGGGTCTAATTCTTGAAGTCTACTGATATTCTAGAAAGAATTTCTTGGAGAAAAGGACTAAGGACCCCAAAAAGGTCATGGTCTACTTTAAAATTTCCATGTCCTTGATGATTTTACCAAAAATTACATCCAAACTTAAAAATGAAAGTCTACCTAACGAAAACTTAAATGCCCATTTCCCACAGTACTCTTTGACACACTTTGAAACCCGACTAAAACGATTACCTAAATACATTTTAATGCAATGACACCCCCTTGAAACCCAATGGGGGGGCCGATTACACCCACTCGAAACGTGTAATTATCAACAATATTGAATTGCATATTGGGCGTGCGCAAAAAATGAATGCACCACTTTGACAATATTGAAAATTATGCGGCTTCCCGTCCCTACCAGCCGTTCGGGCACGTGGCCCCAAAACGAAACAATAGAGGTTTGACTGTTTTTCAAGAGCGCTCACCATTCTCCAGTTACATGCTGACTTCTTTCAGCCGCATTACAAAAGCGAAACAGTAGCAAGTTGTTCACATGGGAAATCTACAGATCAACACGCAGCAACAGCCCGAAATCTTCCTTCATCCACCTCCGCACCCGCCCGGGTTTAATCTGGACCCAGGGAGGTTGTACGTCTTCTTCGCAGCGGCGTTCGCACGCATCCCCCGTTCGTGCGGTTCGAGTTGGCGGATGGTTCCGGGGGGCGGCTTGCCTGAGGGCTATAATTAGGTTACAATTGATGTGCTTTTCGGTCTGTTGAATGCCTCACTTGCTGCAAGAATATCCTTGGTGTATGCATGAGTGCCATTCGTTTTGTTTATGCGAGTCGAGTGGAATAAATGGCCAGTCTATTATTTCCTCTTGGTGCGATTTTGTTTTGCTTTCTTCGGGTTTGCCACGTGAATAGGTTCATATAAGTTGAAAATGTTTAATGGGATCGATAGTTAATTGATATCAGAAGAAAAATCATTGTTAAACTTGGAAATTATCGATTATTATTGGTTCTTTTTCTTGAGCAAACTTGAGGATCAAAAATTCATCTATTTCTTGCAGAATTTTTGGACTACAAAAATCCCCATACAAAAAATCCTATCCAACTTAATAACTTGATCAAAAATACAAAAAATAATTAATTTTTGAATGGATTGATCTATTGATCTGACCAAAAGCAAAAATAACAGAAATCATTTCTGAAAATGAATTAACTGATTGATTTTACAAGTCAAAGTATTGTTAAACTGAAAAATATGGATTATCCTTGATTCTTTTCTTTGATCAAACCTGAGGAACAAAAATTTAACAATTTTTTTCCAGAATTTCTGGATTATAAACATCAATACCAATCCATCAACCAACTGCAGAAATAATTCAGAAATACAGCAAATAATGAATTTTTAGATTGATTTATTGATCTGACCAGAAACAGAGAATATTTTGGTTAATATATAAGACTAAAATTGGAAAATATAAATTATCTTTCTTCTTTTCTGTGATCAAACTTGAGGAACAAAAATTTAACTGTCCTTTTCAGAATTTCTGGACTATCAATCCCTTTCTAAAGTCTCTGGATCAAATACCCAAAAATAATACAATTTTGAATAGATCACTACCAAAAATGACTTCAGTGATATCCAAAAAGCTTTTAGATTGATTTCTGATATCTTTTGCACTAGAAACAAAGATACAAATCATTATTGTTAACCCATCATCCCCTATGTTCTTGTAGCTCCTCTTGAGAACTCTTATTTGATGGACCATCTTCACGTCTGTTTCAATGTTTCAGTTTCCCTTTTATTCTTATCACCCAAGCATCTCTCATTGAATAGTACTAAACTCTGGAGTGACTCAAGAGTATGTTTTCTATACGGGTATAGGTACATTTTATTCCAGTTTGATGCCATGCACTTAGCGAATCTTGTATTGTTCGCTATAAAAGTCAAGAGTATAGGGTATAAAATTCAATGTTGAGGGCCCATTTCATCCGACTGGACATCATCCAGACCAATGAAGATCTGCACTCTACATAAAAGATTACTTCTCTATCTTGATATGGGATCAAAGGAAAAAAAAAGAAATGTTTTCTGATGATGGATGTAATCTGCAAATTTATCAGTTTGTTCATTGGTTTATTCATTACTTACATTTTTCTAAAGTTCAATATTTTCTGTACTAAAATCCAACACTAAATTGAAGAAAGAGTCAGAATTTTGGAAGATAAATTAGAAAATTCTTGATTTTCAAATGTATCAATGGTTTCGAATATAGATTATTTCAAAATAGTAGGAATTTGTTTAAATTTGTTATAATTAACTAATTTTTTAGTTGATTTATGATTATTGTAATTCATGTTTATTAAGCCCAAATTTTGTAATAGTAAATTTTGCACATTTTTCTAAAGTTATAACTTCTAAAAATTATTTAAATTAAAGCTAGTAATGTGTTTAAATGCACTAAGACATTATCTTCAAAATTTTTAAAAGTAAATTGACTTAAAAGTAAACAAAACAAATGTAAAAGCAAAAAAAATGTTTCTCACATAATTTGAATCTTCTGAATCATTTGTATGTAATCAATCATTGATAACTCGTCCCAGTGGCTCAATTCCTTATCACAAAATTCATACTTTTTGCATGTTTATTTAATAAAAAAATATCAGCGTCCATGTACAAATATAACAAATAAGATCAGCCGATATTAAATATACTGATTGCACTCCAATAATAATGTAATCATTATCTCTCAAGTTTTTTTTCGAGGAATTCCTTGGATCCGTACTTGATAATATACTTGAACGTTCAAGTGAAGCATCCTCATCCGAAACGGAGATTGCAAAAAAGATACACGTGTATTGTGTAAAAATACTAATTTAGAACTATGACCAATTCTCTTGGGAATAAAAACGAAATCTATTTATAAACCCTTTCTTTGGATGGTACCATGGTACTAATAGAACAAAATCAATTCATTATCTAACACCCCAAAATTCGGATTGTCTTCCTGTGAGGGACACATGTCACAATGCACACCGGAAATGTTGATTTACCACCTCGGAAGTCGTCCGGAAATAAACAGGAAACAGGCAACTTGTAGCCCATTAGATGACAATGACTTTTTTGCCCATTTTGGTATTTTTGATTCTTCAGATTTCCCCATCATAAAATATAACAGCAAAATTTTTGATAACGCAATGCAAACATTTGTGCATCTTTCATGGTCTGCGAATATTTGCATGTTTGATTAATAAATTACGCCGAGCAAACACCATCCATGGTTGTTGATGATACACAATAAGGCAAACAAGTTCTTCGTCCCTCTTCCACGTTCTGGATGACAGGGATGGTAATATGGGATCGGGAATCAAACCGCATTGAGCATTGAGCATTGAGGGTTGACGTATGAGTACACAAAGGGCGCACACTATTCACTAAAGCATTCCGAACAGGAAGTGTATAAATGCAGATGAATGAATGTTCCCGAAGCACCCTCATTCCTGCATGATTATTATAGCTTATGATATATAATTTGTACGCGTATTATATGCTCGAGCATATTTGCTGATTAATTCCTGCGGGACTTCAATCAAGAATGATCTCGTCGAATGATTCCTATTTGCACATCTCCAATGAGTTCTTTTAATTAAATCACATCGCATTGTTTGAACGGTTTGCTGCACAACCGCATATTTAGTTG
The DNA here is from genome assembly GCA_030264555.1 of Aleochara sp. GC000083. NCBI lineage: Eukaryota > Metazoa > Arthropoda > Insecta > Coleoptera > Staphylinidae > Aleochara > Aleochara sp. GC000083. Next base: position 5,965 of record JARJDZ010008506.1, on the reverse strand, counting down.
GCATATTTAGTGCATAGTGCGTATCTTTTGGATTATAATAAATGATCTCTCTGGAGGTTTGTCTTCATGGGGGGCTTCTTCACCTGGGTACTTTGCTTTTAGGGCTCACCTTGCTGCAATTGTTGCCATTTGGTCAAACGAGGCTCTATGTTACATGGAGTCATGTGGTGTAAGCATGACACATTGCGAAGACTTCTTGTTCCATTGTCTGTTGCTCTTATGGCTTGTTTCCTCCTCGTTCATCGTTTCGAGTATGTGGTAATAATGGATTGAAATTTGGGGGTGGCTTTCACTGAAGAGGGACGGTTCGTACATTACTGGTGACTTGTGCACGTAAACAAAACACCTGTCGTTTTGATTCGTTTTAGTTATATCATCCCTTTTTCGAGGGTATTAATCATTGTCGAGATCAATGTATTGATTACACAAGCAATGGTGAAGAAATTTAGTTTCCATGGTTACAGTAACTATTATATTGTTGTTAATTTAGTGTTGGTGATAGAAAAATGATTGTAGTTTCGTTAGCTTTTTGAATTTTGCAAATATCTTAAATAGTTTCTGAGATATTGCATTTCAAAGTTACCAATTTCATTATATAAAATTGGAATTTCAATTTTTTTTCAAATGTTTGGTATGATCAAAATATTTATTATATACTTCTAAAAAAATGTTCCGTTAACTGATAATTAGTTGAATTTTAACGTGCTTTTAAAATTTTTAAATTTTTTCTAACTAGTTTTTGAGATATTGGCTTTCAAAGTTACCAAAACAAATTTTAGTGTGTAAGAAATTTAAATTTCAAATTAGTTTTTTTCAAACGTTTGGTATGGTCAGACTAATGACTATATACTTCTAAAAATTGTCATATTATTTGAAAATTAGTTGAATTTTAACATGCTTTCAAAATTTTTGAATTTCATTGATTAGTTTTTGAAATATTGAATTTTGAATTTATCAAAACAAATTTAAAACTGTAAAAAATTTGAATTTAAACTTAATTTTTTCAAATGTTAGGTATGGTGAGAATTTTTATTAGAAACTTCTAAAAATTGTTTTGTTATTTCAAAATTAGTTGAATTTTCATATTCTTTTAAAATTTTTAAATTTCATTAATTAGTTTTTGAGATATTGGATTTCAAATTTACTAAAACGAATTTCGATGTGTAAGAAATTTGAATTTCTAATTTATATTTTCAATTGTTTGGTATAGTCAGAATATTTATTCTATACTTTTAGAAATTCTTTTGTTATCTAAAAATTAGTTGAACTTTAATGTGTTTTTTAAATTTTTAAAATTCATTTATTAGTTTGGAAGATTTTGAGCTGTAAACTTGATAAAATAACTTTCATGGAATGAATATTCTCATTTTAACTTGACCTTTTTCAAATACCTGTAATTCCAAAAATTTTAGGTTTTCTATCATTATTTTTGTTTTATAAATTAAGAAACGATTCAATCTTGATATATTTTCAAAAATCTTAAAATTCCTACATTAGTTTTTAAATTATAAGACTCTAAATTTACTAAACAAATTTTGACTTGTGAATTCTGAAGTTATCTAAAAAGCAAAAACGCAACTTACTAAACTTCTTACCAGAAAATCTTGGAGATAACTGTTCTAAAAGTTCTCAATTCTACTAAAAATACATACATCTCTTTTTCTTTTGAGTTTGGTTCACAAATTAAAGCCCGAAATGTAAAGACCAAAAGAACACATGGTGCTCGATTCTGTCCACTCATTCAGATCCCCAAATGGATCTCTTCAATGGACCCAATGGATTCATGGGGTTATTGTTGACGTTGTCGGCGTTGTTGTTGTTAGTCGTCGGTGATTCCAATCATCATCTGTGCACTCTCTTCGACTTTGCTCGCGCAGACATTGTGCATCATCGATGGCACCAAAATCCAAGCCATTGTCCTTCGTTCATTACGATCAAATATGTTTGGCCACCCCCTCATCCCTCCATCGTTTCCAGCACTGGCTTTATTGTTTGTCTTTCCGAAGAGAATGATGATGACTGTGATGCTTGAATGCACAATTGTGTCCAGAGAGGAAAATCCAAAGCTTTAGAAGTCATCCAAATCCAAGTTGTAGTAATCTATCGATGACAGTTGGTTCTTCTAATTGAGGGTTCTGATTTTACCAAGAAAATAATCATAGAATCCAAAAATAATCAGTTTTTAAAATATAATTTTGTACCAAAATGAGGAGGTTGTAATTGGGCAGAATTTAGAAGAAGAAGAAGAAATCTTTTGATTAAATTTGAAGACAAAGTTTTGCTGGTTTTCAATTCCCTTTTGGGACATTTCACACTCAAAATTTCATTGATCTGGATAACATATTAAATATAAAAAGCAGAATTAGTATTTGAATGTAAAAATGTTTCAATTTTTTGAACCTGTGGAAATTTTTCCAAGAAAATCCCGAAGAAATCGCATCCTCTCCAGGATTTATAGCATCGTAAAGCGAAACCCACAGATTTCCTCATAAAAAATGCAGAAGCAAGTCGATGGGTCACTCCTGAATAATGAAGACACCATCCCCGAAGAATTCACCAACAAATTTTACGTCCCCAAAATTAAAACTCCAAAACTCCAAGTTGGGCTCTATTAAAAGTAACTTCCATTAAGTTCCCAATTAGAAAATTAAAGGGATCCTACTAAAACAATGAGGATATTCAAACCAGAAGTTCCCCTGTAACTTGGGGTGTAAGATAATTATAGACCCATTACAGGTGATCAATATACATAAATGGGTGAATCACACCTGGGTGCAACTCATGAGCAATCTGGATACTAAAAGTTAAAATAAAATCAAATTTCAAAATCACATTAGAGTACAATTTTGATATCGTAATTTTTAGGGGAATCACTTGGAGATGAATCGTTGATAAAGAAATTGAATTAAATAACGATTTGTTTACTCATTGTCAGTGAGTGTTTGACTTACGCACTCAGAAACGAGTACCTAGTCTCTAGTGTCCACACGAAGCGAACGCTTGTCGTCTGTCGTACCCTCGTTGTCATTTCATCCAGAGTCCAGAGTCCTTTATCGCAGGGATTACTCGAGTATTATGTTTACATTGCGGATTATCAGCGTATCCTTCAGGCATGCTAAAAATAAGTACTCGTTTTCATGCACTGAAACGCTAAATACACGTCTAAGAATTAGTAGATAGAAAATACCGTTTCTGGATCAAAATGTGGTGCAGTGGACGCTGCTGACGTGTCTCTTGTTCCAGAATCGGCATATTTTATCTATTGATATGCTTTGGCTAGGAAAATGAATTTTTCGCTGAAAGACAAAAAGAAATTGTGTTACTCACATTCGGTGATAATGATGATTATCCTTCGGGAAGATCTATAGCAACCAGCTATATATACATATGGAATTATGTAATAATGAATGCTGAATGCGCTGCGCCATCCATTTCAATAGATATTCGAATATAAGCGGAGGCGGCAGTGGTGGAGGCCGGTGGCGGTGGTGGTGGTGGTTGTTGGTGGTGGTGCGGTGGTGGCAGCAATATAAATGTGCCGCACCCGCCTCCCGCTTGCCGTTTCGTTGCGCTGGTGATGGCTTAGGGGCGGCATGTGTCCGGCACTCACGTTGATTAGAAAGGGGCGGCCGGGGGAGCAGCATAATGCACGCACACGCTGTGGCTGTGCTGGCGGAGCTGGGGCTGGCAGGTTTCTATAGCCACCCCCGCGATGCCAAGCCCCTCGAGTCTATCGTTGTGCAGCGACTTCATATGTTCCCGGTGGCGGTGGCGGCGGCGGCGGCGGAGGCGGCGGCGGAGGCGGCGGCGGCGAAAATCCCGACTGAAATGCCGACGAACCGTAGAAACGCTGCGACCGTGGATAATCAGAACGTTTCCCCTCATACTCGCGAAAAGTTTTCACTTTTTCGTTTTCGTTTTGCCGCCTCTATTTTCCATTCGTTGCAAGGATATTATTTTCTATGGGGTGTTTCAGGATATCTTCAAGATATTAAAAAATGTATGAAGGATAGCTTTTTGTGCTGAATGTTCCTGAATGAATAAATTTTTGAAATTTTAGCTTTTCAAATTTTGTAATTTTTAGTCCTCAATTTCTGATCAATATACATTATAATATTTCAGGTTAATTGTGTTCACATTTAAGTCGTTTAAATTCTGAATCAAATGAGACTAAGTAACATAATTTTGGATTGATAGATCGTGAGATATAGCAATTTAAACTTTTCTTGCTTATTACCCGAACGCCGCGAGGGGTGCCATGACGCGTCTGCAGTAGCGCAAGCCGCGGGAGACTCAATGGAGTCACGCGCGTAGTGCACTACTGCGACGCGCACTTGGCTCACCCGCAAACGAAAGACTCAACGCGCATCAAACTTAATCGCTTATAACTTTTGAACGGTAAGAGATATTGTAAATATTCAAAGTGCACAATTAACAACAACTAAAAATGAATCTATTTCTGCCTGCTAAACTTTTTATTATCTATTCGTATAGTATATATTTGCATTAATAATTAAATAGTTGTATCGTTTAATAACATTATAGTATTTCAAATTAAATGCAATCACATTTAAGCCGGTTAAATTCTGAATCAAATGAGACCTAGTAACATATTTTTATACAAATAGTTCATGAAATATAGCGATTTAAAGTTTTCTTGCGTTGCACCCGAACGCCGCGAGGGGTGCTGCGACGCGCTCCGCAGTAACGCAAGTCGCGTGTGACTCAGCGGAGTCTACCGCGCAGTAGACTAGGGCGACGCGCACGTGGCTCACCCGCTAACGGAAGGCTCAGCGCGCATTGCATGTAATCGTTTATAACTTTTAAACGGTAGGAGATATTGTAAATATTAAAAGTGCATAATGAACAGCATTAAAAAATGAATCGATTTCTGCCTGGAAAATTTCTATTAGCTTTTTATATAGAAGAAACTTGCATTTATGTTTAAATAATTGTATCGTTTAATCACATTATAATATTTCAGATTAAATGCAACAACGTTTATGTTGGTTCAATTCTGAATCAAATGAGACCATGAAACATATTTTTGCATGTATAGTTCGTGAGATATAGCGATTTAAACTTTACTTTCCCGATACCCGAACGCTGCGAGTGGTGCCTCCACTGCGCATTAGTAGAGCAAGTCGCGAGAGACTCAATGGAGTCATGCGCGCAGCACACTACTGCGACGCGCTCGTGGCTCATCCGCTAACGCGTCAGTCAACGCGCATTGAATGTAATCGTTTATAACTTTAGAACGGTAAGAGATATTGTAAATTTGAAAAGTGCACAATGAACAGCGATAAAAGATGAATCGATTTCTGCCTAGGAACATTTTTATTATCTATTTGTTCGGGAGATATTTACATTTACAATTAAACAGTTCTATCGTATAATTACATGATAATATTTCACAGTAAATGCAATAACATTTAAGTAGGTTACATTCTGAATCAAATGAGGCCTAGTAACATATTTTTGCATAAATAGTTAATGAAATATAACGATCTAAACTTTTCTTGCGTTGCACCCGAACGCCGCGAGGTGTGCCGCGACCCGCTCCGCAGTAACACAGTCGCGTGAGACTCAGTGGAGTCTCCCCCGCAGCAGACTACTGCGACGCGCTCGTGGCTCACACTCAAACGGGAGACTCAACGCGCATCGAGTTAAATCGCTTATAACTTTTGAACGGTAAGAGATATTGTAAATATTAAAAGTACACTGTTAAAAGCAATTAAAAATGAATCAATTTCTGCCTGCGGACATTTTTATTATCTATTTGTTCCGTTCCGTTGACAAATCAACCGGTACTTGCGAGATGGTCCAAGCTGGGATAGAATGAGAGGAACTGGCCTCAAGTGGTAACGGTAGATCTAAACCTCTGGCGGCCACCAACTCTTTGAACACAATATTCGCCGGTCTAGTGATTGTAGGACGGGCTGCAAATCTAGACCGTTCAGGATTC
>JARJDZ010008503.1:0-36943 GCA_030264555.1 Aleochara sp. GC000083 | reverse complement strand
TTTTTCTTCGAACGCGATTTTTGCTCACCCTATTGCCAAAAGGGCATGAACCCATAGATTTTTGCAAACTGCTTATCAAGACCTACAATTTGGTTCCAACTTTAGTGTAATTGGTCCCACCGTTTAAAAGTTATACGCAGTTAAAGACGCGAAAAAAAGCGAAAATTCTGTATTTTTTGCACCCCATTTTTTAATTTCGGGTATTTCCGAATCTCGCAGAGATTCGGGACCATGATCAATGTTATTTTTTCGTCAAAATATGTTAAATGTCCTTTGAATCATCCAAATCGGTCCATTAGTCTCGGAGATATAAAAATTTTTGAAAACACGAGCGATTTTAAGAATTTCATATCGTATTTTTTCGCTACCAATTTTTTTTTCAATTTTTTTCTTCGAATACGATTTCTGATCTCCCCATGACCAAAAGGGCATAAACCTATACATTTTTGGAAAGTCCTCTTCCAGACCTATAATTTGTTGTTAAAATCGATCCAACAGTTTCAAAGTTATAAGCAAAATTTCCTTTAAAGTCTTATGAAATCCATTAAGAAAATGGATATCAAACAGTTGATAAAAGGTAATTTCTTTGCAGATTTGTTTTTGCAAAAACATCGAAATTGACAAACAAATAATTCATGTCATCTCGACTCTTTGGGTTGACTCCTTTGAATTGCGAAAGGTTGAGTGCATTTTCCCGATGAAACGTACAGGAAGATTTAAATATAAGATGAGGAGAGGTACGGGAACGAATGCTTCAGGCATCGACCTTATTTTCCACTATTGTTTCCCTGTTTTTTATCACAGGACGTTCGTTCCCATTGTTTCCAACTTTGCTTTAGCTGCATACATTTGCAAAGTGTGTCCTTTGTTATCCTGTTTTATCGTCATCATTATTTGCAGGACAATGTGACTATCAGTGATTTTCACATCATTTGTGAAAACAGATCTAAAAAAATAACAACAAAAAATTATCTTTATAGATATCAGAGAAAAAAAAACAAGAAGCAACAATTTTTTTTTGTATCATGAATTTTAAGGATAACACTTTTTTGATGTTTTCGTCAAATCTCGTTTGTATCATAAGTAATTTAAGAGATTGTCAAAGCAGTTTTTTCTTTGGCGAAAAATTTCTTTCTTGTTGATTGGATGTATATTTATATGAAAAGATGTTTGGTCCTTGTGAAACTATTCACTCGAAAAGGTCGCGTTGATCCTTGAAAAAAGCCATTCAAAAATAAATCCCACGACGCAAATACCATTCGCACGAATGTATCACATCCAGCAGTGAGTTGATGGATTCAAAGATCGCCGTCCCCGAGCAATATTTTCGGCGGTGGCGGCGATGGTGGTGGAGTTGGAGGCGGCGTGACAGAAAATCCTTTTCGGAGCGTACGCATGGTATTATCGAGCTTTCCGCTCGTGGATTCGTCGACGTCGTCGTCGTCGTCCTCGTCGTCGTCGGTGGTGGCGGCGGCGGCGGTTGCGCGGGGTGCGCTGCGGTCGCTGCGTCGCTGCTGACGTCGGGGTGTTGCCATAGCAAGTGACGTCACGCGGAGTGGCGCACGTCGACAACGGCAACACCGGCAACTAAATCCTTATCGCAATATGGTGGCAGCACCATCGCCGATATTTGCGGCGGCGGCGGCGGTGGCGGGGCTCGTTCGGCGCACCACAGTTCGGCGGCAATGATGGCGGCCGGCAGTTTCCCGCTGGCCAGTGTCAGGTGAATATGTGCCGTTGACATTTTTCGTTGATCGCAAGCAAGCGACAGACAGACCGAGAGCGAGAGAGAGAGCGAGAAAAGGGAACAACCGGGCGATCGGATTATACGCAGTTTTTTTCGCTGGGGTTTGGTGCAACACTGGAACTGGAACAACAGCAACAGCAACTGCAACATTATCAACAACAACAGCAACGCGCACACGTACACATATACACTTGAGTGGAGGTGGTTGCAAGAATCTGGAGCAAAGAGGTGGCTGTTGAACGAAGAGAGAGGTGCTACATTCCATACATTTACACATATTATACATGTACACATGCAGATACATACACACACATACGGTACAACATGCTGATGCCGGATAGAGGCATGCATGCACGCCGCCACCACCATCATCATCATCAGCAGCAGCACCGGCCATCGTCAGTCCTCCTCCGCGCTCCTGGAGGCGGTTCGCCGCCGCTGCCGCCGCCGCCACCGTCGCAGTCCTAACGTGTCCTGGAAGTGAAGGTGCCTTCTAGCCCCGTTCGCGCCCGGGGGGCGAAAGGGAAACCCCTCGCGGCGCGCACACAGTGACTCACTTGGGATACGTCTTCTGCCGCCTCACACACAGTCGGATTCAGTCGGTAGAATTTCGCAGAATGTCACTGCTAAGCGTCACAGGTCAGTGCTGTAGATCATTTTTGCAAAATTTTCCCAGAAAATCTATAGATTAGATATTTGGGTCCTGAATTTCTACTGAAAACTCTAGAGTATACATTTTGAGGTTATCGTTATCCTTGACTCTCTGGATATCAAAAGTATTGCTTCTTGTACTTCATAATTGTAAGAGATATCAATTTCGATCTGAGATTTTGAGTGTGAATCGTTGGAAAATCGTCGGAAAATCATTTTTAATTTGGTATAATATCATTATCCTTTGGTAGATTTTGCGCTCCCGTCGGTTGCCCTATAGGATAACAGAAAAGGTATCAAGTGGTCTCTTAGAGAAATCATCAATTTTAGTATCAAATCGTTGCAAATCCTGCGAAATTGCTATTGAATCTTCGATAAAACATATAATAGCAATATTTTTGTTATCACTTTTGTTGTATTTTCAATTCCAATTATTTTGATACTATATGAAAGGATTGTTAAGATGAATTCTGAAAAAATTACCTAGAAATCCATGCAGAACACATATAGTTTGTTGCATGTTTCCAATTATCCTTCATTTTACAATGCAAACTATTGAGTAAACATTTTGAGGTTATCGTTATCCTTGACTGTCATTACTATCAAGATATCAATAGTATTCTTGTTGCATGTACTTCATAATTGTAAGAGATATCAATTCCAATCTGTGATCTTGACTGAGATTTTGAAATCATTGAAATATCATTTTTAATTTGCTATAACAATATTATCCTTTGGTAAATTTTTGACCGTCGGTTTCTCTAAAGGATACCAACAGAGATATCAAGTGTTCTCTTAAAAATATCATCAAATTTAGTCTTAAAGCATTTCAACTCCTTTACTTTATACTTATTTTAGGGATATATTCTACAAAAATTATTATGCATTCAAAGATATCAATTTTTCCAAAACGTAACAGATATTTTTAGATTTTCTCTAAGCCTTATTCATTTTGAAATAACAACAGTTTCGTTATCATTTTCCTTCCTTGGAGAGTCCAGTAAAAGGATAACAATAAATCTCGTGTATCAATTTATGTGGAAATATCAGTTTCAAACTATCATAGTGTTTCTAAAATCTGAAACCGTAGAGAAATATTCTTCAATTTGAAATGACAATATTTTCATTATCCTTTCGAAGGGATTCACTATAAGGATAGAAACATCATTCATTTTGCATTTTGGATTCAAGAACTGAAAGATATCATCAATTTGAATTTATAATAATCCAAAGGATTCTAAAACCATAATATAATGGAATATCCTTCTTTAATTAATTCCAATTAAAATTATATCTAGCGAATTGACTAAAAGGATAACAATAAAATTCATTAAAATTCTCATAATGTGTATGAAATCTGAAACTTAAGATAAACATTTAACTTGAAATAATATTTTTATTATCCTTTTGAAGAGGTTTACTATCAGGATAAAAACACTATTTATTTTATAATCAAGGACTGAAAAATATTCAATTTAAATCAACGTTGATAATTTCTCAATTTTTCTAACAATAGTTTAACAATTATTTTGTAGATATAACAGCAAATTTGCTTTTTGATGTAATTCATCAATTTTAGTTTAAAATTGCATTGTATTTTCGTTATCCTTTCGAAGAGGTTCCTTCTATATTCAAGGACAACAAAATAACAATTACAAATTTATAATTTGTCATATTTAAAATTATTCAAAAATTTTCTAAAATTTATCATAACTTAAGAGTACATATTTTTGGCTATATTTTTGGCTTTTAAAATAATACTTTTATTATTATCCTTATGAAAGGATTCTTTATCATCTTAGAAATACCATTCTATATTCAAAAAATGATAATATCATTTCCAATGTTACAATCTCATAATATGATATTTTTGTTATATATTTTTCCGGCGCCTCCACCAAAGTTTTTTTGTTGGATTTTTGACTTTTAAAATAACAGTTTCATTATTATCCTTAGGAAAAGATTCTTTATCATCTTATAAATACCATTCTGTATTCAAAAAATGATAATATCATCATTTCCAATGTTATAATTTCATAATATAATATTTTTGTTATATTTTTGTCCGGCGCCTCCACCAAACTTTATTTTGTCCAAACCACCCTCACACATGAATTTAAAAAATGTATCGCAGCTATAAATTGAGTCGGTCGGTTTGGGGGCTTCCCCCACTTTGATACACGGATATAAATTGATCGAGCAGGCGATATAATCGATTGGCATTAGCATATTTTCGAGTTAAATTGAATATGTGGCACGTGGGCAGTAGACCATTGAACGCCAACCGCCATCACCGGAAGCACGGATGCTCTACCTACATCAACTTTGGGCGAACGCTTCAATAATGTATTCCCAAACTTCCCCGAAGGATAAATCCATCCGAACCACGTCCAAAAATTAACTGGAAACGAAATTATATGTTAGTACTTTTTCCCTATAAATCTTGATCAATTTTGTTCATTTTTTTTTTTGGAATTTCCCACTGTAATGTTATCAGGAGTTGTATTTGTATATGCTTATAAGCCGAAAATAATGGCGGGCGGAAATGAGGAATGAGGCGAATAAAGAATTCGCAAGAAGCGTGCACACATGCACGATTCGAAACGAAGAATTCTTAATAACGCAGGAAACGTGACTTGTTTGCGTCATTTTTCGGAGCTTTATGAAATGCCTGCTTCCGCCCCCACCACCACCATCACCACTCTAGGGTTATATATGCCACCAAACATCCAGTTTTCTCATTGAAGTTGCTTTATTACATCACGTCATTTACATAAACATATCAATATTTATATACTTTTACACTTATTTTTTTTTTGAAACAACAATGAAGGATTGATTTTAAATTCAAATTTGCCGCCAAAAATTAACCACCCTTAAATTTGAATTTCCAACCCTAAACTTTTCAAACTTCAATCAACTTGATTAAGTTCAAACATCGCAGAAACATTGTATACATCATCGAGTTAGATATAAATAATATCGATCGTCTTTTTGTCATTCGGCATTTCACCGCCAGCTATTTATAGGATAAACGGTCGGATGTCATTGTTCGTGTATTTTCGGGGCTAAACACACTCAACACATAGAAATATTGAGCAACACGTATTTCTGGAAATGTTCACAGTTCATTGTGATGATGACACGTCGCACGGATAAGAAACCAGAAACCATTGTTGTTGATAAGTGCACGTGCGTTTTGCTGAAGAGTGGTGGGGGGAAAAATGTCCGACTATTCCGGTTCCTTTTTTTTCGGAGGGGGGGACTTCCTGCCGCCATTTTATGCACATCCATTGACATTTATCTAATTTATCGCCGGATCATGACGACCATGTGCTTATTATTCGAACGCCCACGAATTTTGCACCCACGAACGGAATTTGTATGCAGTCAGGTTGAAGAATTGTGATGGGCGTCGATGATTGCTTGCGTTAAAGGTTAGAAAATATTCTCGCGGAATTGAACGTGACGTGATCTCAATGCAGTTATTATTATTATTATCATTCTGGGAATGCGTAATTTGTGCAATAATAGCATTTTCAATGGAATGCTCCGAAGCATTCATATTAATTAGTCAGCGATAATTTGGTTAATTAATTAATTTCAAGGTAATTGATTCAATCAAGTTGGAACCACTTGTTGGTTGTTGTACTGTGGGAAATTAATTTGGTTTTTATTATCCTTAAAATTTATATATTTTTATATCAGTTAGCTTTAATAATTAGTGAATTTGTTTTTAAATTTTTTAAATTTTATATTTTTATTGATATTTTGGGAATATATCCTGAAAAGTTGGTGTGAATAAGATTCAAAGTTTTTTTTTGTGGAAGGTTTGGGTTTTAAATAATATCGTTTTAATTTATTTTAGGTTAGAATTGAATGAGGTTATCCTTCCTGGGGTTAATTGGGTTAGCAAGGGTCAGGTTAGGTTAGGTCAATTTAATTTCTTATTCGTAATTTTCATTTATCCCCTGAAACTCCTTCCAATTAGTTATCAATTCTTGGTGAAGGTTATTCTTAATTAATTGTCAACAATTTGTCAAAATTTGAGCAAGAGTTTATCAATTTCATTTGAAATAGTTTAAAAATTTTTCAGACCTTGTTAAGTCACAAAAGTTCCTTTTGGAAAAATTAAATTTATTTGAATATTTATGCCAAATTTTTGTGATAGTTGATAAACATAGAAAGGACAACAAAATTATGTGAAATTCCGCTAAAAATAAAATTTTGACATTTTATTTTGTCTTGATAATAGATTAAAAGGATAATAAAATTAGGATGTTAATTTATTGATCAAAAGGTTCAAAAATTTCTTATTTAATTTTTTCTTCCTTTAAAATTTTCGCAAAATGTTTATGAAATCTGAAATTTCTTTAACTTTCTTTAACAAATTGAAATTACAGCAAACTTTTGGAGATTTCAAAAATCTGTTATCAAGAGAAGAAAAAAATAATTGAATATTAATCCCTAATTATTATGGTAATTTGAAAACATGGGAAAATCAACGAAATAATTCTAGAAGCAATATTTTACTTTTACCTCGTCATTAATTTATTTTGATTTATAAGCACATTTAAAAGCGCAGCCATTTAATAATCCTGCATCGATGTTCTCATCCTCTCTCAGCTCCTCGAATTCCTCCTTTGGCTGCTGCTTCTTCGGTTCTCAGGTGGGATTTGAATCCCGTTGGCGATGATAATTAATGTAGGCACATTCCTGCATCTACAGCAGCAGCCAAAGCAACAGCTTCAGAGAAAATTTAAATATTATCCACACACAAAGTCGACCCAAATGAATTTATGTTAATTACACCTTATGCGCAAACGCATGAAAATTATCCTGCGAAATTCGTTTTGCTTATAATCCATATTTACAACTAGCAGAATTTAATAATACATTTCCATGGAAATGAACAATTATTGTTATATCAAATTTACATTTTTCAAATTTTTCTTCAATGAATTTTTAGTAAAACATTTTAAGTAAATTTTAAGGTCCTCGAATTTCAAAAATTATTTTTTCTTATATAAATTAAAAAATGGATCATTTTTGAACTTGGTTCATATAAATTCAGTATAAAAATTCAAGATAAAAATTCGGTAATTTTCTGAAACAAAACATAACAATTTTATCAACTCATGTGATACATATTTTTTTTTAGAAATTAAATTTTTTAATCAATCATTTTGATTGATTTAATTGATATATCCACATAAAAAACAGAAGATAAATCTCTGGATGACTTTTTAGATCAAATAGTCACCAAAAATCATCAAGTGACGTTGATATATGACGTAAATGCCTGATCCTGAAAGAAAATAGTCTTCTGATGGTGACATCTTATTTACTCCCAAATTGGCAACTTTCTGTCTTCTGCTTTTCTGGACAGAAAACTTCTCAGCAAGAAAAAATACGACCGAGAAGATTAGATAAGAACGCCTCAATCTTAAATTCGTAGACATAAGTTAACTAAATAAAATTAAGCTCTAGAAATTTCTGGGATTTTCATTAAAATTTCGTTTTTTCTTCCCTGTCAACTTAAACAAAATGAATTGATGCTATTTTATTTGCAATGAAACGAATTGTTTCTTGTATCACATAGTGAACATTCACTATATATTGCACTATTATCCTTATTATTATTATGATGGTTCACTCATGTAAATCGTTTGAACAAGTTCTCGTGCGCTTAATTATCACTTGTTGTGTTTCTCGTGTTCCTGGTTTATTTTCATACTCGGCAATTCTCGTTTCGTTATCAGTGGCTCCTTTTATCGATGTGCTATTTTCAGATAGCAGAGAGTTGTTTTATCAAGGACAGAAGGATACAGTGAATGAATGGTAATAAAATATGACATTGAATGCGAATGGTTTTGTAATTGGGGACATTGAAAATTTATAATTTATATTGCATATATTGCAACATAAATTATTATATGGAAGATATATGGAAAATAGGTGGATGTAAAAATATCTTTGTAGATTTTGATGTGATAATAATGCAGATTGCAGTGACATTGGAAATGATATGAAAAATTAATCCTGTTTCAGGATTACATTTTGTTGTTTCGCGTGGAATTTGTTGTTGTAATTTTTATGATATTACAGATAGTGTTGGATTTGTTCATTTATCATGATGCATTTTGATAAATGATACATTTCTGATAATGTCATTTTTGTTATGTGATTTTAATTTGTTTCATTAAATGATTCATAGTTTCCATCGAAAATAAAAAGTTAGTAATTTTTAGACATTTTTTGTTGAATAAAATTTTTAATATGATAGCATAAAAATAATTTTTTAATTTTATAATCAAGACAAAAATATGAAATGTTTTCATTAATACATTAATTGTTTGTTCAAAAATTACAATTACAAATCCAATAACCAAGAATCAACAAAATATTAAAATCAAAAATATTGATTTTTTCATGCAGATAAATAATTAACTTTAATTAAATTAAATGATGATATGATTTGAAATTAATACACCGTTCAAAAACTTAATCTACACGCATTTTTATACGTCAATAATTTTTTTATCGTCGCTTTATTATTTTTTATTGCCCAATATTGATAATCACTCCAATATCAATCAACAACGATCATGGGTCATCATCATCATCATCATCATCGATCCTGGCGAATAGAGCACATGACTCTCGACATTTCCGTTGACATCGAAGTTTCTCGATTGTAGTGCCTCCTGTCCCAGAAAACCACAGCAGCTTCAATTTTCCTCCTTTCTTTTTTTGTCGTCATCGTCGTCGTCGTCGTCGTTTACTTCATTCCATCTCATTTACCATTCATGACCCTCCAAGCCGCAGGAGAATTAATTAATAAAAAATATATCGGCCATTTTCAATCAGTTGATGAACGCTTCTGGTCCAATTAGATTTCGTTTAATTAGAAATCTATTATTTCATTTAATTTCTTGAATAAACATACTACAAATTAAATTTTATAAAAAATTATTTAATAAAGTTTCAATCACTGATTGGTCAAAGATTTTACATGAATATTTCTAAATGATTTGGTGAATGATTTATAAATTTCTGATCAATATTATTGAACTTAAAAAGTTAACTTAAAAATTAATTACGTTAATAGTGCTTAATATGCAAGAGATTATCCAAAGTTGTAACGTCAGGATAATACGCCATTTTGGAATAAAGAGTAGGTACTTTGATGCAGGAGTGTACGCCATTATGCATGAAGGATAATTTTCTGTTGTTGTGAACTTGTTGTTTTTTTTTGAGTTGTTGTAATTGTTCGAACGTATATTGCGTGTATTGTATTGCAATTTAATTACGGTGGACTTTTCATCGTTGTCCTTAAATTAATTTTATGGATTTTTGCTATATGTGGCTGATAAGTACAATGAAACGTTCTGCATAATTTCATTGTTTCCCTGTTTTGTACAATGGTGGAACAAATTAGTTAATGAACTAGTTTTCATGTGAAACGTTTTTTTTTCTTTTTACATTTGCATAAATTTTATGGGTTTCCTTTGAGGGTATTTTTTGTAGGTTAATTAATTTTATTTATAAGGAGCTTGCTTATATTTCTTAGAATTATTTAATGATTTACAATTATATTTTTCTAATTAGTTTTTTTTTGCAAATTTCATGTTTTCCAGTAATATTTTATTAATACGATGAAGGTTTATAATTAATTCAATAACAAATTTAGGTATCAAATCAAGGTATTTTCTGATAAATTAACAATCAACAAATTTAGTTGATGATTAATCTAGAAAATTGTAATCAAATCTCAGAATTGATTGAATTCTTGAAATGATACTTTTTTTTATCCTCTACTCTATTCAATTGTTTATCGTCATTTCTACTCTTTTCAAATGTTTATTGTCACTTTATATCCACTTTTGAAATAGTATCTTTTTCATCTATCATCAATGCAAAAATATTCGCGAATGTTAAAGAGGTGTGTTCTCATAAAAAACATTTCCCATCACGCGGAGTATATATTCACTTGGGAGGTAATGGCATTCATGCTACTTTATGTCACGCACAATTCACAGTGCAATTGTGAATCGTAAATATCTGTCTGACGCGCAGAAGAAGGACTCGGAAGGACGAGGCACACTTTAGTTTAGTTAAAAAGCAAAGTGAACCAAAAGATCATAAAGGCACCTATTTCTATGTATATACAGTTGTACCTCAATATATTAAAAATTTATGATAGGAAATTTTAGGATGGAATGAGGATTTGATTGTCCTTGTGATGACGTCACTTGGTAACAAGCAAAATTATATAATCTAAAGATTTCTAGAAGTTTCGAAGATTTTTTGATTTGATTTGATTTTTTGATGTTTAAATATTATCCGATTACACACAATAAGTATATCAATAATTTTCGAAAAATTTATAGTTTTCCCTGTGTAAAATGTTTTCGCAACCATTTGTCATCCAAAAATGTCAAATTATCCTGCGAAAATTTTATAGTGAAATTGAAGTCTAACTGTAGAGGAAAGTTGAACACTGGCCGGCACATTTTAGCATTCATCTCGTCCGTTTAATATTCGCGATTCTCGCACAATTTGCACAATGGCGCATGGAATGAAAATCGCTCGTAAACGCGCCCGGCTCGTTTTTCATCAGCGTAAGTGTATTTTGCAATGTCTCCGCTGGCGACGTTGCCATTCTCATATTTGCACACACATACACACACGTGTGCGTTAAGTTAAGTGTTTAAAGGCTGCTTTCGCACAATATCCAACAGCTCAAACATTGTCTGTATATGTCAACTTCGAAACGAAGAAAAAAATGAAAAACGAAGAAAAAAAAAACGGTTTAACGTGTAGAGGGCGCTTTTCAAATATGCAGGAAGCGTCCGTTATAAGCTATCAAAATGGAGGCGTTCACAGCAGTGAAGGATAAGGATGGGGGAAACATTTGAAAAAGTGAGGCAATGTGTCGAAGTTGAACAATTCGTCATCTTCGTGCATCATCTCCATATGCTCGTTTGTTTCCGCTCAATATCCTTGCATCCTGTTTTTTTTTCTCATTCGGCGAGCCGAATAAATATTCGCTTGCATATGCTGACAATAATAAATTACGGTGCGCATGTTCACACATCGTTAGGAAGGAAAAAAGAAAAAAACAACATGGCGGATGAGTGAACAATGAAAAATGAGGAGTTGTAGTACCCCCAATTTTTTGTTGTATTATTTGGTGTTGTATTGTTTGTTGGGAGTTGTTGATGCATACGTAAAGTTTTAATCTAATTATTTACGAATATAATCATCAACATGTAATATTTTATGAAATCAACAAAATTAAAACGAAATTATATTAATTATTTTGTTTTGTTATAATTTTTCATTGAATTTCATTTTCAAATTTCTTGAAATGATAAACTGTTAAATTAATATTCTAGTAATTTTCATTTAGTCAAATCAAAATTCTTTTTTGAAGTAATTTTTATTATTTAATATTTAATATCTTTAAAGTAAAGCAATTTTGAAATGGATCATTGGATTCAGGATAAGGATTAATTTTTTAGTGGACTTTTCATTTGACGTCCTATTTATTAGAGAGGTTCAAGTATCTTTGAGACATTGTCCAACAATTCGCAAAATCAGCAAAAAATAGAATAATGCTAGTGGAATGAGATTATCGGATTTATTTCGTTCTGTTGAAGAGCATCGAGAACTTCTTTAGACGTCTCGTTCTTGTATTGAGTCCTTTGGAATTCGTTTAAGCATGAAATAATGACAATGGTATTTTTTATTTTTGGTTATTTTCTTGATGGATAAATTCGGTTCATTATTCGTATTAAATTGGATTTTTTTTTTGTTGAAGAAATAACGATACAAAATTTTCTTGTTATTTTTTTAGTAAATCTTAAAAGAAGTTTAAATTCATTTATGATATAAATATATAAATAATTTATTTCTCTTACTTTAGATTTTCAAAGATTATTTATTGCATTAGCAAAAATATTACTTGAGATAGTTTTCTTGTACAGCGCCCTCTAAATCAACCAGTGTTGCCAAATCTCCAAACAACTAACTGAAATGTGAAAGAATTCAATTATTCAGAGATACAAATTGAAAAAGTAGATCAAATCGTAAAATAATTATAATAATTTAAATAATATTTCTTGGGATATTTTGTAGACTTGTTGATATATTGACAACTTTGACATGTAATTCAGCGCCCTCTAAATTTTCCAATGTTGCCACATCTCAAACAAATCCTAGATTACATTAAAACTACTTAAAATTTATATGAAATTTCAAAATAATCAATTTGAACACAAAGTACAAAAGAAAAAGAAGTTGATTATTTTATAATTATTATAAAATTGATCAATGACTACAATCAATATTGAATTACTTTACTTTATACACTTTTCTAGAAGAATAATATTAAAGAACCATCGAATTGTAGCAAAACGTGAAATTAAAGACCTGGAAGAACTCGAGAAAATAATTGAACCAGAACCACAAATATCAAAACATCGAATAAAACTTGAATCAACAACTTTTCCACACGAATGAATATAATCCAAGTTGGAAAGTAATAAACCATGTTTGTGAAATATAATGTAGCCAACGATGGATGCGAATATAATACCAACGAAATATTCATGCACATTTTCACCAGTGGAAATCAGAATTTTCCCGAACACTGTTGCCTTTGTAGGTGTAACTGCGGGCGATTCGTTCCCAGTTTTCCACGGGGTGAATGCGCTGATTTGAACTCCTCCATTACTCCTCCATTGCTAGTGGAGTCCCACTAACCCTTTTTATTTTCATTTTCCACCCCCGCATGTATTGCACCCAAAAGGTGCAACCCAATTGGGTTCCAATTGGAACCACTGAATTCAGGACTACCCGTCAGATTTTCTCCCCTCATCCCTTTTCAACCCTTCTCTTCGAATCCCTTCGAATCTCTTCTTGGTTAGTTTGTTGGTTGAGGTTAACTATCGATTGCAACCCTTACGTGCTGGCACCTCGCTCGCCGCAGGCCGATTGTAATTTCTTGCCCCCCCCCCCACTCCGCCTCTTCGTCCTCGCCGCCATTGCCGCCTTTGCATTTTCGCCTCTGGCTGCCAAATCATTAATAACTAACGTTTTCCTATTGAATTCGACCAGTTCGATCCAAGTTGCCAACTAATTTTCAGCACGCGGTTTACAAGTTTACAAATTTGCACATTGAATTATCCATATCAGAAAACATAGAGGGGTGATTTTTTCGTTTGTAGAGGGCGCTTTTTGAACATCTTGTATAACGACCAAGCATCGCCATGTTATTAAATTCGCATTTGATTATAAACTCATCATCTGTATGGAAATTGAGAATTTGCATGCTAAATTAATAATCGTTACATAATTTACGTCATATTTGATGTCATCGATCATGAAAAAGTGACGTTTAGTGCATTTTGTGGACGCTTTTATGATTTTCCTTTCGGGTTTTTTTCGCCAAAGCTGGTTTGCATTTTATGGGAGTTTTATGGCGTGAAAATATATTTATACAGTTGGATGAAAAGAGCTTTGATTAATCCGTTTAAGATTTTAATTTTTATGGTAATTTTTTCATTGGAAATTTAATACATTTTCAGTTTTTTTTTGATTTCTTGAAAATTATGTAAAAATTGTTTATAATATTTTTGGAAAAGGCCTAAAAAAGATTATTATTTTTGTCATAAAGGATTTTTAATTCACTTGTCAAATAATAATATTTATTGGTATTGAAGTTTTTATGATAATTTTTTCATATGATTAATAAACTCATACAGAAATTTTAAGTCACTCGTGAAGTAATTTCAAATTTATTTTAATTATTTTCAGTATTAATTAATAATTGAATAATTTCGTTTAGGATTTCGTTTTATGGTAATTTTTCTGTCTGAAATTTAATATATTTTTATTGTTTTAAGTTTCCCCATTATAAATACAAAAATTAGTTAATAAATAATTTTAAACATAATAATTATTTTGTGAAAGAGAACTTTATTTATGAATAATAATTGATAAATAGTAAAAATTGGTAATAATGAAGAATTTTAAAGATTTTCTTCAGTATGAACAAACAATCAATAAAATATGGCAAATTTTTCCATTGTTCAATAATAAACAAGCTTTAATTAACGCTGCCAGGCAGCAATTTGATGAATAGTGCTATTGAATATTGGGTCTATACGCGCATAATAATACTTTATGATGTTGTTTACATTGTGTGCACGTTTGTTTATTGCAAATTCGAACTGACAGCCCATGGACGTTGAGGTTTTCCGCACAATTTTCGCACATGCGAGAAAAACAACCCCCATATACAACAATACCCTCGAAAATCCAGGACCTTATTTACCAGAAAATAACTACAGAATGAAACATCATTTTCAATATCGATGCTTGGGATGGAACACCCTCGAAAAGAGTTAATTACATCACGAGTGCAATAAACGTCGAATCCGATGTCAAACCGCATTGCACTCATATTTCGCATTTCGCATGAAATATGCGCTTATCTCGCCCATGTGGTAAAAGCAAAATCGGTGCATTCTTAATGATAAATCAATACTCGGACCGTATCATAATAAATAACTTGATTAAGCGCGCACTATGCTGATAATTGTCAAACAGTGAACGCTGCGCCGAAATCGAATTAGCTGATGGTATCGCATCGTCAGAGGACGTGTTACCGTCCCATGCTGCCGCCTCCACCACCTCAACCACTTCAGCCACAACCACCCACCTTCACCAGCGCCATCATCATCATCATGCTACCTTTTCGGCCAAAGCCACCTTCAGCATGGGTTCGTTGTTTGTGAGGTGGTCGGGTGATTGTATTTGTGTGTGGATGTGGATGTGGGTATGTGTGTGTGTGTGTATATTGTGGTTAAACGAGGTTTTGTCGCTGAAATTGGAATCGAATTCGGCCGGAAATTGATTACGGGCTCAAGCAGATGTTTCGGCATAATCCGGATCTGTACAACAAATGGAATTTGCCTTCGGGTTTTTCTTTGCTATTGGATCGATTCATTTCCGGTTTCCTCAGAAAGTTATTTTACTAATTTATTATGTATTCACTAGTATTATTTGGAAATTTCTTTTATTTTATTGGCAATTTAGTAATTAATTGCTTAAAAAAGGTTTTATTGATCGTTTTCATAATTTAAGGTTTTCCATTCAAAAAGTTTTTCAAAAATACAGAAATTAAAAAGTTTATTGAGGAAGGATTCTAAAATAAGATGGATATTATAAAAAAGATAATTTAAGAGTTTTCAGTCATGGTATTTAAAATTTAAGATTGTTGCATACGAAAAGTTTTTCAAAGATACAGAAATTGAAGTAGTCAATTGAAGAAATTTCCTCTTAAGATTATGAAAATAATACCTTTTTTTGTATTTAGTCCAATATTTTCTTGTACAAAAACGAGGATTTTTCATCTTATGAATATCTTATAAATATTTGTTTTTTGAAGAGATTTTGTTGCTTAGGAAATTCTTTATAAAATAAAATATGAAAAACAAAGATTTTTCCAGATAAAATGAAAAATACCTGACAATGAGTTATTTACAACTGAATCACTGAATAATTAATTGACAACTAAAACGAACAATCACTTGTTGATTTTCAATTTGTTTATAAAGAAAATTTACTTAAAATTACTTAAATTAATTTTTTAAATTACATCAATAAATTTTAACTGATAAAAAGTTAGAGTTAACTTTATGAGATTGCAAATTTGAAATTGGTTAAAATTTATCATGACATTATTTGCAACAAAAATTTTGCAGAAAAAAATGAAGAAAATTTTTGGAAAAATTAATGATGAATACATCATAACGTAATATTTTTTGTTTAATAAATTAATGCGTTTTAAAATTGCAAATAACTTATGAATTCATCAAATAATTGTTATTAAAACAAGTATTAATTTTATTGACTTAAAACAACGTGCGTTAATTCGATTGAAATTTTTTCGTCCATCCTGCAGGAAGTAATAAAAAGACAAGAAAAAATGCGATGGGATACTTTGAAATGCTTGCCCAGCCACGCACAAATGAGATTAGAAACTTGCTGGCAAAAAGTTTGCACAAGTACTTTACTGCCCCCTCTGTGTGCTTTCTCGTGCGGTGTGGTGTGTCTTAATGCTAAAAAGTTTTTTTGCCATCCCCGAGTCCGTCCATTCGGCTCCTCTTACGTTTTGCAATTCTTTCTGTGTTTGGTTTGTGTGTCCCTCGTTTCATTTTTGTTTATTCTTCCTAGAGAGAGAGAAAGAGAGAGGATCACCCACTTCTCATTTCCTAATTTAAACAAATTCAACAAAAAAAAGTCATGGAAGATGATATCTTTGTATTTATTTAAGTCGTTTGTTAAAGATCTTATCTTGTCATTGTAAATCAATTTACATGGGATCCAAGAAATTGAAATGAAATTTTTATAAGTTTGGAAGTTTTCAAATTGTTTTAATGGGAATTTTAAAGAGAGTTTATAAAAGTGAGTTGATTTAAGGATAATTGATCCATTTATTTATTGAATTGCCAGATTTATTACCAGAAAATTTGAAGTAAAATCAATGATTCGCTGGAAATTCCTTAAAAAAAATTGGTAAATTTGTAAGTTTTGATAACAATTTTATAACACTTCTTTTCAAATTTTATGATGTAATAGCTTTAACTTTAATGACCATGCAACAACTAACACTCGATAAAAAATAAATTGGTCAATTTCGTTCGATGTCATCATACAAAATATCACATCAATTGCGAATACAATAACTATAACAATAATGTTGTAAACCAGTAAATCCATTTATCCATTGGAATTGTAGCAGCTTTGGTTTGTTATGTAAAGAACACGCAGACGGGTCAATGTTAATATTGGAAGGATAACGAACGGATACGACGAGTTTTCATAATCGGCTGCTCGAATGGCATGCTGATGAGTGAATTACGTGCGCATCGACGATATCATCATATCATCGTATTATTATTGCATATCGCGTATCTAAAGCATGCAGATAAGTGCTCGTGATACACGCTTTATTTGCCTTTGCCGTTTTGCAGCCAGGTAAAAGTGTATGAATAATGGATCGTTGCGCCGCGAAATTGCGAAAATGCAGTTTGCGAATTTGTTTTATGGCAATGAATGTAATGGGAATTTTTAAAGTTATTGACAAGTTGAGGATGATTCGTTTCGTAGTTATCCTTATTTTTGTTATATGTGGATGTCAATATGATATCTTAAAAATACTTTTTTTTTTTTGATATTAGATGAATCCTGAAAATTTGTTATCATTATCCAATAATTTCCATGACAGAATAATCAGGTTTTTTTGCTGAATTAAAATGATATTTTGGAATATTCAATACTAAATTAAAAAAAGGAAATTAGCTGCAATTTAAATATAAAAATACTTCTTCTAAAATTCATAACTTAGAACTTTTTCCAAAATAAATTTAAAGAATTATATGTCAGAAAAACATTGTTTATAAAATCGGTTTAAAGAGATTTTATAAATCTATATTCATCTTCAAATTAGAAATCGAAATATGATACCAAAATAGAAATTATTGAAAAAATTCGGTGATAATTAATAAATTAAAAAATTATTAACAAAAAGTTGAATGTTAATTAATAAAACGATCCCAATATTTTATTAAAATTCTTTGAAAAGTCTTCATAAACAATTGAATTAAACTTGAATCAGGTATTGAACTCTCCAAGGAAGAAAATAATTTAATTATCCTGTCAGTTCAGACCTCAAACATGTTTAGTCCTTCATGTCTTAAAATTATAGTCAGTTGATCTGGATCATGAATTAGGGATCATTAAATGCTCTTCGCTGAAATGTGACGTACGTCGATCATCAACAATCTTCATGTTTATAATCTAATCACAACTTTGAATCTTCTAGAAGATTCCTAAATAATTCCTTGTATCCTTGATAAAAGGATCAGAAAATGATTATGTTTCATTATTTTTGGTGAAAAATGTAAAAATTTCTGTTGTCTTTGAAAAATCAACAAAATTATATCCTTTTTATTGATGAGAAATTTTCAACGGTTTTATTCAATTTTTCAATTCATTGCCATTCGTTTTATGATACCATATTTAAGCAATATTTTCATAAAAAAGTAATTTATTATTTTATTTTTGATTCCTCTTGGGAAATCCAAAAAATCTACCTTCCAATATAACAGGAAATTTGCAAAAATTGCAAATGTTATCCACCCCACTCATAACGATAACACGAAAATCCGCTGATTAGAATTATCTCATGAAGCATATTTGCCATAGTTAACATTAAGCGGCTAAATACATTCCTTCGGGTTTACGGGAATTGGCGAGCGTTTGGATGAGGTGGATTGTTGGAGGGAAACCTCTCACGAAAATCCGTATCGTTTAAGATGAAGAGGATAACGCTCTCCTGGCGACAGTGGACCGTGAGCGCCCCGGGTGGTTTATGCTAATCTCGCTTATTATCACTATATCATATCGCCAAAAAGCGAGGCCGGTCCCAAGGACGCGGCCAGAATTGTGCGAATATTCGGCGGTGTAGATTACCGCCGCTTTCTCTCGTTTGTGTTGCCTCGATGCGAAATCTCAGAAATTCCCCGTGTTAGCCATATGGGCGCAAATATTCGCATGTGATAATAGTTGCCTGGAGATTGTATTCAAAGATAGTTTGGGTATGGAATTTCGCAAGGTCGATGAAATTTGCAAATTTTAGAGTGTATTATCCAAAAATAATTACTCGTAGATAAGGAAATATTTTAATTAATTTGAAAAACTAACATGTAGGAAATTTATTCTTTAATTTTATTAATTTTTTCCTTGGTTAATTGAGTTTTCAAAGTTTTAGATTTATTTTACAATTTTCTCATTTTTTAGTAGTTGTTTTCTAGAAGTTTTATTCTTAAAATTCTGGATTATTTTTTGATGAAGAATAAATAATTTAGTAGATTCTGGGAAATTGATTATTGATTAATTTATTCTATCATTGAATAATTTTCTTTTTCTTTGATAAAGGGATAAATTTATATCTTGATTACAAACAATAAGAATAGTTAGATTAATATTAAATTGTAAACAATATAGGAAAATTTATTCCTTAATTTCGTTTTGAAATATTTTCTTTAGTTATTTAAATCTTGGAATTCAGGATTTGTATGTAAATGTTTGTTTCTATGATTGATTCATTATATTGAAAATCTTAATTTTGTTTTAAAGTTTTAAATCCAAATTTGTCCTTTTTTCAAGGTATTTCTAAAAGATCTTCACATTATAGATAATTTCTTGAATCAAAAGTAAATAATTTGATATATTCTGAGAGATTAATTATGGAAATGGAATTATTTTATTCTTCAGCGAGTCATGGATTAATTTGTATCTTGATTACAAAAATCGTTGTAGTTTATCTTTTATACAATTTTATTGTTAAATTTTTAAACTATTTCTATTCAAGAAAATATTATTTCATTTTAAGAATAATAAATTTTCGGTAATCTTAGAAATAATTTTATAACAAACATAATTATATTTTCAAAAAACAATATTGAATTATATTTTTTCACGTAACCTTAAATTTTTAATCCTGGAATTCAGGATTCGCTAGTAAACGTCTATTCCTGGATAAACCTGGCTTTATATTAGCAGTGTAATCCCGAACGAATGAAACGTTCGTATCGATCCAATTTTGTTTCGCAAGTTTATAAGCTCGCAAAAGGTCCAAATATAAAATAGGTGCTTGACACACTCCTTCCTTCCGGTTTGCTACCGTTCAATATATTTATATAGACGCCTGAAAAAGAATACAGGACATAAAAGCTCCAGGTAAAACTTTATCATGTTTCAAATGTTTCAAAATGTAACTGAATTGTAGTGTAATTTATTCACCAAACTTTTACAACTTTCAAATTTTAAATTTTTATTACCATTAGTATTTATTGAAATTTAAATTATTTAATGTAGTTTTATAACAAAATTATATTCGCAACTTTGCAGTCTCATTAAATAAAACTCACTTAGACAAAAATCATAAACATTCGTTAGTAAGTTCTACAAATAAGGACATAAAAGTTAATAACTTTATGGTTGTAATTTTCATACAGAATCCATTTTCTCACAAGTCGTAAATTTGCAGTGAAATCGTTTAGTTTCATGTGTAATTTTGTGAATTTCAGAGTTTCCAACTTGAAAATATTAGTAAAATTATTGTATTGTTAAATTTGAAGTCTGGATAGGTCGTAAAGTTTAATTACAACTTTAAATTAATTTTCATAGGTTAAGTCATTTAGTTACCAACTTGAAAACAAAAAATTACCAAATTTCTTAGAATTTCATTGACATAAATTAAAATTTCCAACTTGCAAATTTTCGTTGATTTTTTAACTAATTTTCTGTTTTTTTTTTCTGAAAAAAGGATGCAGCAATGACCCATCCCTAAAAACCTGCATTCGCTTCTGGTGAAAATCCAGACATCTATCAATCATCCTTCCCCCACCAGGTTTTACTTGAGCAAAGCACTTAATCACGCGAAATGCCAGCGGATTTATAACCATCCGTGCGATTTCTTCGTCGTAATCGCGTTTTTCCCTTCCGCTCGTTTCCGTTTTCTTCGCCTTCCGGCAGTTTCACCTCGCTCGTTCGTCGTCTTCGACGTTTCCACATCTCTTTCTGGATGAAACGAGTTGTATGCATGTATTCGCAGCATGCACACGTCTCGAACGTCGTGTTCTACATAAATTTGCACTTAAATATTACAACTTCCATCGCCGCATGCAAGAACCAAGGTTCAGCTATGAATGACGTTCCAGAGGGAAGAGTAAAGAGAGAAATAAAGAACAGAAAAAAAGGAATGAAGAACAAGAAAAAAAAATAAAAAAAAAGGAAAATCAGAAGAAGAAAAAAAAAATAATAATAAAGAAAGAAAAACATAAGAGATGGAAAGAATGGAGACAATGTAATGCAATCTGGATGGTTGCAGGACAAAGAGTGGGTCGAAAGATTTCCTCCAATGTACGTTGGAAAATGTTGAGACGTTGAGATGCTTGAAATTCTTCATCTGATAAATCTTGCGACGTAAGTTATTCGAGTTATTTGTTTGCCAATGTGATATTTCCGATCAACTGGGTATTTTGCAAAAAAAACAGTAGTCCTCAACTTCTTCCAGGAAACACATTTTTCCTTGTAGTCTAAAAATTTTCAATCAAAATTACTGATTCTTTGCAAAAATTGGAGCTTAGATGATAACATTTTGTGCTGGATTTTATTTTATCTTTGAATTTCTGATTGATCTGATTTTTTTTTTGTAAAATTATCCTTCAGGAATTTTTGACCATCTCTGGTTTGAAATTATTGCAAAAACATGCAAAGTCTTGTTACATATTCTGTGAAATATGACAATACGTGAATATATGCGAATTTCAGAATATACCATATGCAAATACTCCTCGAGTTTAAATTGCACCATGTTTTGTTTTTGTATCTTTTCTTTTATGGCAAATGCAGTTCTTGCAACAAGAATGGGAAGATTCTTTTTATGGAGCACCATTCTTTCTGGATTTGACGCGTTTTATTTCCTTCAATTCGCGAACAACTTCGATTTAAATGCGAATTAACCTCGTTGTGATTGTTGCCAATCTTGTTTATCGAGTAAATTTAAGTTTTCTTATTTTATTTCCTTGGAGTTTAAATTATATGAAGAAATTTTACAGAATAATATATTTTCTAGAAATTTTGAATATATTATCATACAAAATTTTCACTTAGAAATCAATAATTTGTTATAATAAGGGAAATTTTGTAAAAATCAATTTTAAATTTAAATTTGAAAAAATTTCAAAGAATAGAAAAGTAATTTGAATTTTACTATCTTTAATTATCCTGCTGAAATCTGCACAAAAATCCTTTCTTGTTTTCCTGAACAGGATTCTTCAGAAAACACTTTTTGCATATTTTCCTCATCCTGAACTTGTCCTTTTCCCCAGGAATATTTCTTAATGTAACTAACAACTTGCGCATTATATTAATTAATATTCTTCTTGTTTGTTGCAGGTATGATTGCTGAATTTCTCAACCATGCGCATTTTCGCACAGTCCTGCAAAAATCTGCAGAACTCGTTTGGGTAAGCCAACAAAAACAACTCCTTGAAAAACTTTACTTCCAACAATGCGACGAACGTGATGATAATTAATTCGTAAAACTCGTACGATATCAATTTAAAAATTCTAATTAAGCCGTAAAACACACAAAAATTACATGATAACGACGGAGTGATAAGTGAAATGATGGGATGCGTGACCTGCAGCGCAAATTTCGAAAACAATTTCACCCATCTGGTTTGTACAGGCTGTATGCAAATTTTAATTACAAGCGCAAATTTGTTTTCTTAATCTCTTCGGTTCGCGTGGCGAGGGTGAATTGGGAGGAGGGAAATGAGCGAATTCATAGATAGAGGAGTTTTTGAAACGGGTCGCGTTTCAAATCCTAATGAGCGTAATTTGTATTATATCCGATTAGATCCATTGCGGCGCGTGTAATAATGCCGAAGAAGTTTATTATTTCATTCATGCAAAACTGGGTTAAATATATCCGCGAGGACGAACAATCCGCGATGATGGATGAACGGTTACATCGTGTTAACAATGCGGATATGGTGTACTTTTTTGGCTTCTCCATCTTTCAGAACCCATCTAAGGTTATGTTCGGTTCAATTTTGAAATTGATCTTTAAAATCAATTCTTTGCAGAACGTTGAATTATAAAATAATTAATATTATATCATAAATTTTGAATTTTTTGAAAATTCAATTTAATTTTTTGGTAATTTCAAAAGTGAGTACTAAAAATTTTTGAACTACCTTCGTTTTTTTTTGGAAAATCTCAATATCACTATAGTTATAGTTTTAATTGAAATATCAGGCCAAAGAAAAGATATTTGAGTTCCTTATTAAAAATAACATCTTCTAACAAAGCCAGACATTGATTAGATATTTTTTGCAAATTCCAAAATGAGCACCAATTTTCAAAAAAAAAAAATTCAAATGGCTATAACTTTTCTTCGAGTGCAGCTACAGGACCAGAATTTTTTTTGAGTTTTCAGTAAAAACTATGATGTTTCTAGAACTTTCTAGAACATTTTTGAAAAATGACCTTTGCTTTATTTAAAAAAAAAATTCAAATGAGCCTAACTTTTGTTCTAATAAATCTACAGATCCGAAATATTCCAAGACAATTTTTTTAAATATAGCTTCTTTTTGCATTTCAGTTGATAGAAAATCAATTTAAATCGATTTTTCTTCCCATTTTCTCTTTTTCGTTCTCTCTCATTTATAAAGTCTAGAAAGCTAGTGCTGAAGACTTAGTGCTCACTTATAAGTGTTTTCCGTTCGCGTTTAGTGCACAATGCCGAATAAAATAGTCCATTGGGGTCGGTTCTTTGCCTTCAAGAAGACGCTACCAAAACTCTACGACACCACGTTGAGAAATTGCTCCTGCTTCTGCTCCTTCTGAGGTGGCGGGTGGTTTTGGGGGGTGGTTGATTGGGTCTACCATTGGTTCAGTGTGGTTGCTTCCAAGGAAATGAAGTCAACCGCATGGAAAATCTTTTGCGCACATATTTACCTTGAATTAAACGATTGAACGCTGTGCTTTCGATCGACAATGAAATCGCAAACAGGTTTTGCACATTTTCGCGAATAATAGATAGGATTGGATTTTTGATGTTCGAATTTTGCCTTGAGAAAATAATGTTGTTGTTTTTACAATGTCAGTTTTATTATCCTTAAGATTGAGGCTAAAAATTTATAGAGAAGCATTTTTTCTGAAGAATTTGATTTATGGTTTAACTATTTTTTTTCATGGTTAGGTTCAAGAAATTAATTTTGATCATCTTGGATTTTTTGATCTTTGCATCTAATTTTCGCAAATTTAGAGTTTTTTTTTGCATTTTACCTTTATTTATCTAAAATGAATCAGTGACCCTCAATCAGTTTCGATATTTCCTCATATATCGTCGTTTGCGAACGAAACTCGACTCGGCCATAAAACAATATTGATTTTAGCGCACAATTCCGCCACATTACGAATGTAAATCTGGCATCGACATGAACGCATATGGCGGCAAAGAAATACAGAGAAACACAAGAAAATGTGCTAAACGCATGCAAATCGCGACCGGCAACGTCGCTCGAACGAAACTCGCCGAACGGTGGAGCAATAACAAGTCTTCGGGACAAATAGTCAACGTAATAATATGCTAAACTCGGGCAAACGAGACCAACGAGAACGGAATGGAAACGCGAACACAATTTCTCTCGTTGGTCAGGCACGATATGGGGAACAACCGCCTCATTCCTTCATTCTTCGCGATGACGACATTGAACTCCGCATTTTTGCCATGCGAGGAGGCGAACTCTCGATTGCTTTTGGCACGAAGCTCAGACATCTTGGAGCTTCCATGCTCGATAAAATAACTTTCGGTCGGCGAATTGCGAAAGGAGTTTTCATGGTTTGAGGACAACTCATAAGTTTTTTTTTTTTTGGGTTATGATATGGATGTGACATTTTTTAATGTTAGTTGTTTCTTGGAGAAAATTATAGGGGTTGGATGATTGTATCAATTTTGCAATGTCTAAGATTGTTTTCAATCATTATTTGGTTTTTAAAGTTATATTTTTAAAAATAGATTTTTTGCAAATAATCAAAATCAAAATCTAGACCTGTTTGTAGCTCAAAATGAAACTAGTAAAAATATACCGATTCTACATAGAATGACTAGTTATCACGTACATTGTACAGTGAATCATGATCTAGAACTGGCATATTCCTGCAAAAATCTCCAACATCCATTTGTGATTTGACCAAAATTATTATTAAATTATTTACCCATCGAATCTGACGTCCAGAATTCAATATCACCCACACTTTCTCACATTTGTTCGGTTATCTGAAGGCAGTTATCTGAGGGCTTTCAACGCGCATTTAGTTTACTACTAAACATACAAATCTCCATCCTTCTGTCGATGGGATGGCTCGGTATTTATTCACAGTGCGAATGCATGCAAATAAACTTGCTGCCGCCACCTTGCTTGCAGATATGTGTGCAAATGCATTGCCGCCCCCACGGTGGCGCTAGTATCGCAAATACCCACCCACATACAACACCTACACCCACATACACACACATATACAGACACATACACATCGTTATATGAGGAAATAGCGTAATTCCGCTTTCAGCGTGCCGCTGCTGCTCGATGCGCCATCATCCATCGGGGGCGGTCGTAATCATTAAGCAAACATAAACGTAAAAAAATTGGATTGCGGCGCGTTTTCATTAAGATCGCTTTATTCGATTACCTCGACGAGTTGTTTCTGCATTGAGCGTGCGCATAAAATTGGATGGATGATTAATTAGTGGGTTCAATTACAGCCTTCTGGATGTTGTTCAGTTCATTTCAGTTCAGTTCAGGTCAGGTTAGTTCAGTAGGGGAAGTTACCACCTATTTTTGACTGAGATATTATTGATTTTTTAATCGATGAATTTGTCTTTAATTTCTTCTTTTTTGATTTGGTTATTCAAAAGTTGCAATTTTAAAATGTCCAATTTTTAATAATTTGGGAAATTTTGCATTTATCACAAGAAGTTAATGAGAATTTTCTACTCAGGATGGAAATGACCATAATCCGGATTTGGGGTTCTTAATGCTCTGACGTTTCTTCTCTCATTTTCCACCATTTTCTTAAGAGTAATCCTTGCAAATTCTCATATTTCAACCCTTGAATTTCCAGTTTCATTTCCTTTAAATTTCAACTTTTTTCACTGGGAAAACTCATTTACATTTCAACCCCAAAATTTTCTTGAAACAACAACTATTTAAAAAATCTGAATTTTTTTATTTGCACAATTTTTTTGCTAATTAATTGTCACAAATTAAAGAATTTCATTAATTTTCCGTTTTTCTTTCTTGGATAATTTTTTGATTTCTTGCCGTTTCGTCCTTTTTATTTCGAATTTCCCCGTGATTTTTCCACTTGATTTTTTCTTATTCTTATTCCACCTTTTTTTGCACATTCGAATGTTCTTTTCTGCATTTACATGGACGACTCGTTTGTATGGAAATGAAATTGTCCTTTCCAATCGGCACCGCAGTTTCAGCTTCCACGTTTTGGGGTGGGGGGTAAAAACGAAGGGGAAACCGCAACGAGTTGATACAATCTAATCGCAATAAATAATGCACGATCACGTGATTGGTGGAAATTTAGCGGTGACCCCTCTGCGTTGAAATTGTAATAATGAAACTACAATTGTCCACCTCCTGCCATGAGAGTAGAGGAGGAGGAGGGGGGATAGGAGTAAAGTGGTGGGGGGTATGTTGCAATGTCGGGGAATTACCTACTGAATAATCCATTATGTTTGTTCTGGCATTTGTTTCCAATGGAAAATTGTTCATTTTATCGACTCGGAAATTGTCGTAATTGAATAATACTTATAATTAATGGCTCGTAACTATTCATTTGTGAATGCGAATAATTTAATACAAATTGTTGCATTGTTCATGATTGTTAATTTTATGTTGGAACATTTTTGGTTAATGTGATGACATCATATTTTTGAACAAATTTTTTGAAGACTTTTTATGGGACACAATTCTTGAATATTAAAAATTGGAATTCTAAATGCAATTTTTAAGAAATTGCCAATTTTTATTCCGAGGAAATTTAGAAAATTAGTTCAGGATTTTTAAAATGAATTTCTATCTTGATTTGAATACAAATAATTTTTCGAAATAAAAAATTAAGAGTCGAATTTTGTGTTCTGAAAAATAAATTACAAATTCTGAAATTTAGAAAATTATCCTTCAGGATCTTTAAAATTAACTTCCTGATTAATTATCCTGAATTAAATGCAAATTGTATCGTATTTATAATAATTAATTTTTTAGAGAAATTTTTTGTTGTTAAAATGATGATATCATTCGTTAATTAACAATTTTTTTATTTGAAATTTTTCATATTAATTATTTTACTATTTTTGCATAATATTAAAAATTAAAATGTCAAGTAAAATAACCAAAACACTTCAAATTTTCCTTGCCTGAAGAAATTTATTTTTCTCAAGATAAAATTAATATCCTTCCGGCTCTTCAGGATGAACTTGTATCCTGATACAAAATTGTTTGTAATTTAATGATGAAAAAGGCTCGGATCACACGATGCGAATCGAATCGACGACAATCTTCCTCGCATCCTTGGATGTCGGGCGAAAAGTCCTTCGAGTCCTTCGAGAGCGCTTCCTTATCAGCAATGATTTCGTACTTGCAGTGTGCACATGGTATCACGAAATGAGATTACGTGTACTTCGTAATGGAATTAAACTGAAGATGTTGCCATTGGTGTTCGTATACGCGCTCATCTGAAGACGACCTAAAGATCTCTTCAGCAGCTTCATATCCATGTGCAGATATTTAAGGACGATGTCTTCATTTCTATTTGCTTACACTCTTGAAGAAACATCCTCGTGGAAAAAATTACATTTCGTCTCGATAGAAATTTAATTTATTGACTTTACACTTCTTTAAATGATTTATTTACAAATTGCAAAAAAATATCTTGGAATTCAATTAATTATAATGATTTAAAAAATCTTCGAGTTTTAATATTTTTTTGCAATTTATTTTTTTTAATATTTCTCGTCTATATAACATTTTTAAAATAATCACAAATTTTGCAAAAAAATATTTATTAAAATTCTTAGAAATTTTGCTATTGATTTGATTTGAAGAATGAGATAGATATTCTTTTAGAATTTCTATTTTTAGAAATTTATGTAAAAAAATATTTCTATAAATTAACAAATAGCAAAAAAATAACAAATTCTCTTGCAATTTTAATTAACTTTTAATGAATTAAAAAATTCCAATTGGTAAATTTTTAATCAACACTGAGGATTAATATTTTATAATTTTGTGAGAATTTGGGAGTTGTAAATACAAAAATTTATAAGCTATATATTCACCAGAGAGAAGTAAACAAAAGAATCCATTGAAGCGTTCCAGGATTATTATTATTATTGTTGTTATTGGCCCGAAGCGTTCCGATACAAAGTTACAGCACTCGATTTATTTCATTAATGGGATTTTATTATCGCACCACTCGAGCCTTTCTTATTTATTTGGTCGAAGGTCTCACAAGAAATCAAGCTGTTAAATCACCACCTCATGAGGTCAAAATATCTAACCTCATTTTTCTTTATTTTGCAAAATAAACAACCTAAGAAATAACGTTTGATTATGTTTTTTTTGCTTGTTTATTGATTACTTATTGATTCAATTTGAAAATTACTTCGGGTACTTTAAATTGTAATGTTCAGTGGTCCTCAAACAACTTGTTTATTCTTTAGCTCATTATTTAACTTCCAATTGCAAATGTGAATGCAATTTCAATAAACATTGTCGTTGAGTACAAAAAGGAGTAATCCTCGACTCCTTCACTCCTCCACATCGTACATTGGTTGTGAGGGTGGTTGGTAATCGAGGACGGCGTGTATCAAAATAACTTAAATTCCGGTTGAAATCTTAATGAACCACTTTATCATTACCAATTCTCTTGGCGTCGTCGTTGCTCCTTTGCTGTCGTTCGTGCGTTGTTTTCCTCCTCCTCGTTCTCCTCGTCCTCCTCGTTTTCCTCGTCCTCCTGCTTCGAATGCTCAGCCATCCTTCGGGATGCCCGGCTCCACGAAAGCCGAAGTTGAGTGTGAGTGGATTATAATGGTATCAGTTCGCACAATGGCAACGCCAAACAGTGAACTGGAAGAGTATAAACTGGAAGCGCAGGAATTGCCTTTCCATCGTTCGCCACCGTATCCGGCGGTCTGCGGGGGTGGTAGTCGAGGATGGTTCTGCAGTTTGTGTGCGAAAGCCAACGAATACGCCATTTTTCATCGCTCGCGACTATTATCGATCATTCCATTTGGCGCGCATAATTCATTTATTCCTCCCAGCTAACACTGTATAATAGGTGCTATATATCTACAGTTGTACCTCATTAATTATCTCTCCGAGGGGGTTGGATTTTGATTCATAATTGCATAGAGTAGTTTAATAAAGTTTCGTAGTTACTATTAATCAAATTCGGTGAGGTTTGCTTGGGGACAAGTTTTGAGGATTAATTGGGAGCAGATTCTGGATGAGACAATTGACATAAAGTTAAACATGGACGGGTTGAATTGATGATCAGGAAATGGGATGGTTGATTTTCGAGTAAATGAGGTTAGATTGAAAAAGGAAAACCTAAAATTCTAGAATTTTTTGAATTGAAAAAAGGATTTTCAAAAGGAAAGCCCAAAATTCTGGAAGGATTTGATTATCCATAGTAAGAACAATATGATCCTGAAAGATCCAAGATGACAATACAAAAAAAAAACAAAAAAAGTTCGAAGGTTCCAAATTGGAAATCCCAAATTAAATAAAATTTAAAAAAATGTGAATTTTGAAGGTCAAATTCTAAAAATTATTGAAATTATTGATGATTAGATTTGAAATAATAAATATCTAGAGAAAATACCAAATGCCATCATCATAAGATATCAAAATTGATCTTAAGATTTTTAGAAGAACTTGAAAAAAATTCAAGAAATTCAACATTTGGTTCAATTGTTCAAGATTTTTAGAAAGTTAACCCCCAAAAATTGAAGGGTTCTGATTTCCTGTTAGGTTTTACTGATGTTTTTAATTTCTTGATAATTTTCTTAAATAACGAAAGAAAAAAACTACTTCTTCTGAAATAATAATATTCTAAAAGTTGGTAAAATATTCAGAAAAATCAAATTTCAGAAAAAATATCAAAGGTTCTAGTGGTACCTTATCAAAAACTGATTCAAATATATTCATCTACATCATAAAAATATAACAAATAAAATATCATCTCAATTCTGGGTTTCCACCCCCCATTAAAAACAGAATTCAAAAATCAATCAATCTTTGAAAAATCTAGACTAATGTGGGTCAATACATGACCACAACTTCCGCTTCTCTGTCGGCATCGGCTCCTCATCATCTTCAGCATAATCCCAAAGTCGACGCTCAGCCCGACAAAACATTGCATACGGAATTGCAGAAACAACACCAACAGCCAAAGAAATCCACGAAATCAGATCCCATTGTTCGAAGGTATTCTACAAGAACAAAACATTAACCGTTTCTGAAATTCTGGCATTCTTGACCAACGTACATCAACTGCGATCATACCAATCGTATACGGGGCAATCGAACCCGCAAGAGCCCCACTACAATTCACCAAAGCTGCAATCAACCCTGTATGGTTCTGGGTGACATCAATCGGAGTCAACTTCATTCCAGAAAAATAGGAAGCTTTCAGAGACATTCCCACTGTGACAGCAATCATTGCTCCAAGACGGTCACAACGGAGGGCACAACAGATGAGGACACATACACATGGAAGGATTGTTGCTGAAAAACAAAAGAGTTGTTTGAAAATATACCAAAAGAGAGCAAAAATTTTTGGAAAAGAAGGAAAAGATATTACCAACTGTTGTATTGGTTATTCGCATGGTTACTGTCCGAACGCGACAATGAGCAATCATGGCGTCGGTAAAAGCACCAACAAGGAAACTGGTGATGAACAGCGCCATCTGGGGAATGCACACCAGAAGACCGCTCTCTTTGGATGTGAATTTGAGGACGTTGTTTAAATATTTCGGAAGGTTTGTTATAATCGTGAAGAGGGTGTAGTCGTTTCCGAATTGGTTGATCATACAAGCCCAGACCAAAGGGTCAGCCATGATGGCCTTAAAGGGCACTTTATGTTTCTTCTTCTTTGCTACAAAAAAACACCCTGTATATCTTGACGACAAAATGTACCATAGTTACAAATGTGACTATTGATGAAGGTCAATTCTTCTTCGGTGATGAACGGATGACTCTCCGGATATGAATAGACAAACGTCACGAATAACAAACAAAAGACGAAACCAGCTATAGCAAAGGTGTAGAAGACCCACACCCAGGATTCATAATACTCCAAAATATACGCCGTTGGGATATTTCCCGCAACCGTGCCCAAACTCAACGAAGCCATCACGAAACCTCCAACAAGACTCCTCTCCGTCGAAGGAATCCACTGCGACATCAACTGCGTAACCCCCGGATACATCGGTGCCTAAAACCCATGGGTCATTCCCGAAACCACTTCTTCAGCAACCCCCTCGTACCTGAGCTACCCCGATGAGTATCCTCGCACCAACCACAAACAACCAATGACAATACATGACGACCATCGGCAATAAACCCGTCGCAATGGTTGAGACACTCGCCCCGATGAACATGACCCATTTGGCCCCGAAATGGTCGCACAGCAACCCGGCGGGTATGCTGAAGATGAAGTAACCCACGAAGAAGGCGCACAAGATGTATCCTTGAGTGCTTTCGTCCCAGTTGTACTTGCCGCCTTCGATCGGGTCGATGACGGGTCGATCCGTATTGTTGCCCGGAATTGGGCAGTTTGTGGTCTTCGCCAGGTTGCTTTCATTCGATACACTCTTCACTTTTGCCGGGACGGTCATTTCGGTCATTGCAAGGTTGAGACAGACGCGTTGGGTGTAGCAGATTATGATTCCAAATGTGAGACACATGGTCATTATTAATCGATGGGATGTGGCACGGCCTAAAATTGGGTTTTTTTTTTAAAAAAAGGGTTAGGAATGAATGAAGGTTGTACCGCAACAAACACATTGTAAAAGGGAGCACTTCTTTTCGGTTCTGAAACATTTCAGTAATGTTAGGGTGTCTACAATGCTACTTCTTCGTTTCGTTTGGGACATTTTGAATTGGATGCGTTGGTAGAATGCTGTCAAAATTATTTGTCAATAGTGATGAGTAGTTTTGACATTCGGGGATGTCAAAGGTTAAATGATTTATGGTCAAAGTGGAGTCTTGAAAATTTGAGGTTTCATCTTTAAAACTCACAAGTGGAACTTTTACAAACTTGATTTTATTTGACTTGAAAATTATTCCAGAAGGATTTTTCTGTAAAGTCACTTAAGATTCTGGTTCTGGCTCTGGTTCTGGCTCAGGTTCAGGTTCAGGCTCAGGCTCAGGTTCTGGCTCAGGCTCAGGCTCTGGTTCTGGCTCCGGCTCTGGTTCCGGCTCAGGTTCCGGCTCTGGTCTTGGTCCAGGTCTCAGAATATTATTGATAGTTGGTACCAAATAGTTATCCACGAAATCATTCAAATGTTCAGTATTATCAGCTAAAATTTGTGGCAACCTTCCGAAGAATGTCTCTGCTTCTTTACTCACATCTGTGTCATTGTGGTACAATCCCGTAATTGCGAGCTAAAAGTGATCGATTAACCGATTGACTTAAAAATTGATCGACTTACTCGTGATTCCCCTAAAGAAACCTCCAACTTGGGTCTCTTAAGTTGAACCGGTGTGCCTAAAGTAAAATATGCCGAAAATCCAATGTGTAAATCCCTCAACAACCATTGGACAGTTCCATCCAAACGCAGTTTATCATCAAACGCACTCATGTACGCCGCTGGACACTGGAATGAAAGACCAGGCCACGTGATACCGAAACTGAATTTCGGCGGAATCATGCTAATTTTAAGATTGGTCAACTCCCAATTGGAAAATCCGCGCAGAATGACGTCTTCAAACTTCGCGCTGCCTTGCAGACCAAAATCGTCAAAATTCAAATGGATTTCGGGAATTGACATGGGATCTACTTTCTGTAACACATTCTGTCGGATGCCTTCTAATACCGAACTCACTTGGGATTCGTAAATATAAGGTTGTGGTTTTATCACTGAAAATTTGGAAGTTGTAATCAAAAGGGTTGGATATTTTTTGGAATTTCTTACCATCATTTTCAGCCACAAGAATTGGAACCAAGACGGCTAGAAATATCAACGCTTTCATTGTTGCTGAAATAGTTTTCAACTATTTTAACCAATAATTCAACCGTTGGTTTATAAAGGTTGAGATTGTTACATTATATATTCTGTGATAACACATGAATTTTTACAATTATCTGGAAAATTCGTTCGTCGCACACAGTTTTAAACAATTAAATTTTTAAACATACATGTTTTCTTGAATTCCATTACTGATAACGCAGCATTCTAATTAACCAAAATACATTCAAATATTTTCTATGGTAATTACGCACAAATTTTATTAGTACAATGTTTCACAAATATTTTTTTCATATTTTTTTCTTCTTAATTTTCATTCTCTACAGTTTCTGTAAAATTCTGTTCATGCAAAATTTCTTCTTTAAATTTTTCATTTTAAAATCCAGCTGAAAATTTCAATCAAATAATTCCCTAGTTCCCTCCCGGAAATCATCCTCGCGGTTTAGCGGAAGTTAGTGTGGATATTAAAACTTCCGGAAAGTTGTAAATCGCATCAGGAAGACCAAACCGGGATTCAATAGTGCGAATAAGTAGTTGAAAATTTATTGGCTTCCTTCTTACTGGAAATTTAATGCTGTTGCTCTAATTAAAGTTCACAAACGTCATTGCTATTGATTTCCCTATTAATTTCTAATTGAAGAAGGAAGAAGAAGAAGAAATTTCATCGTTTTAAAGAAAGAAAAATGCGTTCGAAATTATTTAAATATTCATGATAGTAGATATTTTTGAGTGCGTGTAAAGAAACTTTTAAATATGTAATTTCATTATTTTTAGGGCTTTATGTAAATTTGATTCAAATCGTATGTTATTTGTTAATCATTTGGAAAATTATTAATATTCAATTGGTAAAAATGTTAAGTTGAATTTAATTATTCGAGTAATATTCTCTAAGTTTTCATATTTTTCAAGGAAAGTAAACAACAAATTTGTATGCTGATTGAAAATTTTAACAGACGAAAAGTTTACAAAGAATTGGCACTTTTTTTAGAAAAAAAAAAGCAATAGATATCTGCAAGTTTTAAACTTTAATGTGTTAAGTTGTAAATTTTTAAGCAAAAACCAAGAATTTTTTTTATTTTTCTTCTGGAAATTATAATGTTATATTTAAATTTTAAATTCTTGAAAATCTGTTTGAATTTTTATGGAAAATATAAAAATATTTAGGTTGCTTTAAGAAAAAAAATATTTGCATTCAAATTATAAATTTGCACACATCAAAAACTATGAAAAGTTTTGCAATTTTTTCATCAAATTGTAGAATTGTTATAAAATGATAAACAATGACTTTATGTTATAAATTTTTAATTGGTTAAAATATAGTCAATTTCAATTTGCATTCAAATTAAAAATAATAATATTTCAAAAGGTTGAGAGGAAATTTATAGCTCTTTTGGGAAATTGCAAATATTATATTCAAATATACCAAATTTTCAATTAATTGTAAAAAATGCAATTTCTCATCGATCAAAGAGTAAAACAAACATAATTAACATTTTTCTGCTTCCAGAAAGATAAACAACAAATTTCTATGAAAATTAAAATTGAAAGACATGAAAAATCTGGGAAAGGATTTGACTTTTTTTGTGAAAATTATCTAAAATGTGATATTCAAATACATTTTCTCGAAAAAATTCCAAATCAATGATTCAATTTTGGACATTTTCATAGATATCATAATTAGAGAAATCAGCTTTTTTGAGAATTTATAGAAACAAAAAAAAAATTTCAATTTTCCAGAGAGATAATTTTTGGGAACACATTTAAATTGACCATAAATCTTCGGAAATTTCCACTTTCAGAAAACTGCTTTTGCACATGAACCAATGTCATTCACTACCTTCTAGAATGATGGCACTATCAACCTGGGAAATTTATCGAGAAACCTCTCACATCGACTCCATCCACATCCCATCACGCACGTCACACGACGAGCCAAGTAACCAGAATCCTAGACAAACACCCCGCACACACATGCACCCACATGCAGAAGACGCTCTCCTCCAACAAAGCATCTCCAGAGTGTCACCTGTCCAAGTGATATCTCTACTCGAAGCGAGCCTATCAATGGCGCACTCCTCTTCGCTTCTCGTTTTACTCTTTGCACACCGTTCCACGCCGTTTAGCGGCGGCACCATCGACATCGAATGTGATACTCCTCTCCGGCCGTTATCTTCGGCTGCCGCCTCCGGAGGACGTGGAGGACGCGCGTCGCATTGTGCGCCACTTTGCGCCATTGTCTCGCACGTATTGTATTTCTTGTGCGTTTACTCGCCCGATCCAATGATGGGGAACTTCATTATCCATTGCGCCACTACCGTCAACGAGATGGTGGCGGTTGATGCTATGCACACGACTTTATTCGGTTAATTTTCCGCGCAAACAGATGAAGGTTTTCCACCACCTCGACGACGATGACGTCCACATCGACGTTTTCGTACAATGCAATGCCATTATTATTATTATCATTATCGTCAGGGAGCTATCATGATTACGTTAGGCTTTTAATTAAATCCAAACACCTTCGAAAATACAGTATCCTCGAGAGTATCCTAGGGAGTATCCTAGGGAGTTTTGTTAATGGGTCGATTGAAATAGCATTGCTAATTGCATTTGCTGCTTGCATTGACCGCACAAGTTTATGCAATTTAATCGATTGTTTTTGTTGATTTTGCGTCGG
This sequence comes from Aleochara sp. GC000083, assembly GCA_030264555.1. Taxonomy (NCBI): domain Eukaryota; kingdom Metazoa; phylum Arthropoda; class Insecta; order Coleoptera; family Staphylinidae; genus Aleochara; species Aleochara sp. GC000083. The sequence continues at coordinate 946 of JARJDZ010008503.1, read as the reverse complement.
TCGCTTGTAATTGGTTTCGTAATTGTTAATTTTCTGCAAAGGTGGTTCAACTATTCTGTGTTTGAAGTTTTAAGTGTTCTGTTAGTTGAATGTGGACTGCAACTTTAATTTATTTTTATTTCAATTAATTAATTAATTAAAATAAATTTTATTTCAGTTGTTGAATTAGTTATTATAATAACTGAGAATTTTTATAATTTCATTTTAAAATTTAAAAGTTATATTGGCAAAAAAACGAAACTTAGCATTTTTAGGACTACATTTTTCTAGTTCGGATATTTCTGAATCCCGCAGATATTCGGGACCATGACCAATGTTATTTTTTCGTCAAAATACTATAAATGCCGTTTGAATCATCCAAATCGGTCCTTTAGTTTCGGAGATATGAAAATTTTTGAAAACACGAGCGATTTTAAGAATTTCAAATCATTTTTATCGCTTCAAACTTTTTTTTCAACTTTTTTCTTCGAACGCGATTTCTGATCTCTGCATGACCAAAAGGTCATGAACCCATAGATTTTTGGAAAGTGCCCATCAAGACCTACAATTTGGTTCTAACTTTAGTTTAATTGGCCCAACCGTTTAAAAGTTATACGCAGTTAAAGACGCGAAAAAAAGCAAAAATTTTGCATTTTTAGGACCCCATTCTTTGGGTTTGGGTATTTCTGAATCCCGCATATAATTGGGACCATGACCAATGTTATTTTTTCGCTAAAATATGATAAATGTCCTTTGAATCAGAAAAATCGGTCCATTAGTTTCAGAGATATGAAAATTTTTGAAAACTTGAGAGATTTTAAGAATTTCATATCATTTTTATCGCTACAAACTTTTTTTCCAATTTTTTTCTACGAATGCGATTTCTGCTTTCCCCATGACCAAAAGGGCATGAACCCATACATTTTTGGAAAGTGCTCATCAAGACCTACAATTTGATTCTAACTTT